>JALDNG010000047.1:0-65000 GCA_024349245.1 Neodontobutis hainanensis
TTTTATCTACTATTCATTTTAAAAATTATTGGTTAATAAATTGATTTATCGGCTACTATAGTCAAACATGTTAATTAGAATTGCTCAACTTTACCAGACAGAACACTCACAGGGGAGCATGGTAGCTCATCCACACCTCCGCCAGGTGGAAGATGGCATTTCCACCGTACATTACTGACTTTTTGCGAGCCACAAGATCAGACCCTTAATGTTCTACCTCAAACCTAAATTACACTATACACTTTCTTTTTGTATTGCACTTGTCACTTTACAGGTACACTGTCAAAATTGTTATCAATATTCACTGCTTTAACTGCTTTTATTTTGGAAACCAGAAAGAAGCACATGTTATGTAACCAAGACCTGCAGTGGGCATGGGTCATTTAAGCTCTGTCACACTTGTCTTGGTGAGTGAGGGTTGCCTGCACAAGTGAATGCTTGTCTTTCCTGTGCTCCTTTGCCTAACATAAATATCCCTATCCTGTAACCTGCGCTTCCACAATAACGGTTACTAAAAGGACTTTGGACTTTGTTGGCCCATATGTTGGCCCATATTGAGAGGATAGCATCTTCAGTTGATGGAGATTTGTGGGATGCACATCCAGGGCACAGCTCCCATTACACCACATCCCAAAGATGCTCTATTGGGTTGAGATCTGGTGACTGTGGGGGCCATTTTAGTTCAGTCAACTCATCGTCATGTTCAAGAAACCAATTTGAAATGATTGGAGCTTTGTGACATGGGGCATTATCCTGCTGGAAGTACCATCAGAGGATGGGTACATGGTGGTCATAAAGGGATGGACATGGTCAGAAACAATGCTCAAGTAGGCCATTGCATTTAAACAATGCCCATTTGGCACTAAGGGGCCTAAAGTGTGCCAAGAATACATCCCCCACACCATTACACCACCACCACCAGCCAGCACAGTGTTATGATGGATCCATGTTCTCATTCTGTTTACGCCAAATTCTGACTCTACCATCTGAATGTCTCAACAGAAATTGAGTTTTGCTGCATTGAATCAGTCGGCCCATTCTCCTCTGACCTCTTGCATTAACAAGGCATTTCCGTCCACAGGACTGCCACATACTGGATGTTTTTAACTTTTCACACCATTCTTTGTAAACCCTAGAAATGGTTGTGCGTGAAAATCCCAGTAACTTAACAATTTGTGAAATACTTAGACCGGCCCGTCTGGCACCAACAACCATGCCACGCTCAAAATTAGATAGACTGATAGATCCAAGATGCCGGCGCAAGCAAATCGCAAGGCCCAGGGTCTCTCCAGATTCTGCAATTTTGCAGTATTTTTCTTGCTCATCTCAGGTCTGTTCGTGCAGCTGTGCTATAACATTGTTCACTCAATGTGAGCTTTTGGACATTTGTTTGCAAATTCCAGATGGTTTTTTCAACAAACTTTAACTTCCTCCTGAGATCGCCAGGACACCCAAGGCAATTCACTCTACCTATCTGGCGGAAGGGCTCGCAGGCGGCGTTGAGATCAAACAAACAAAGGCGGGGGAAGCACTGAGGACTAAGAGCTAAACTAAGGCTAACACCACACCGGGTATCTTTACCCAGCATTTTCCTCACCAATGTAAGATCCCTGGTGAACAAAATGGAGGAGATTCGACTCAGCATCACTGACAGCATCTTCATGGAAACATGGCTACACAGCGGCATATCGGACAATACTATCGAGCTAGCAGGATGCCACACACACTCCAGGATTTCACAATCCAGGAAGGATTTCGACACACAGACTGGAGTGCTTCTCAGGCCACCAGTGGATCTGACATTAACATCGACCGCTACACCTCCTCTGTATTGGATTACATCCACTCCACCATAAACAATGTCACAACTCAGAAGCAGATCCCCACATACCCAAATCAGAAGCCGTGGATGAACAAGAAGGTGCGCTTCCTGTTGAAGGCACGCAATACTGCCTTCAGATCAGGGGATGCACAGGCCTACAGCACATCCAAAGCTAATCTGAAGAGGGGCATCAAAGAGGCCAAGCACTGCTACAAACTAAAGATAGAGGAGCACTTTTCCAACTCTGACCCTCGACGCATGTGGCAGGGCATTGAGGCCATCAGTGACTACAAAACCACCCACCCACCCCCGCAGCCATTGATGTCTCCTTCTTGAACAAGCTTAATGACTTTTATGCTCGCTTTGAGAAAGACAATACAACTACTGCCACCAAGCTCAAACCCTCACCTGACCACCCATCAATCACACTCTCCACCACAGACGTCTGCAACGCACTGAGCAGGATCAGTGTGCACAAAGCCGCTGGACCAGACAATATGGACTGGACGTGTTCTCAAAGCATGTGCTGAGCAGCTCACTTTGGTTTTCACAGACATTTTCAACCTGTCTCTTGCCCAAGTTGCTGTGCCGACATGCTTTAAATGCACCTCCATTGTTCCAGTGCCATAACACTCCAGCCCTAAGTGCCTTAACGACTACCGCTCGGTAGCTCTGACACCTATTGTCATGAAGTGTTTTGAGCGGCTGGTCCTGGGACACCTGAAGGACTCTCTGCCATCCACACTGGATTCTCACCAGTTTACCTACCGCAGCAATACTATCACAGAGGATGCCGTTTCCATGGCACTGCACTCTGTGCTAACACATCTGGACAATAAGAACACTTGTGCACATATGCTGTTTGTTGACTTCAGCTCAGCATTCAACACAGTCATCCCCAAAAAATACTTCTATAATATAATCTATTTCTGACTTCTGTTTATAGCTCACCATGTCTATCATTGTATACACCCATTTTATCATTTCTGTTTATAGCAACAGCCATCTGTATATTATTGTATAGTATGTACATATACATCTGCAAATGACTTTCCATACTAACTTATTTATTTAAGCAGTACTGAATATCTTGCACTTGCTGCTATTGCACTTCTGGTTAGACCTAAGCTGCATTTTGTTGCATTGCACTTGTACATGTGTAATGACAATAAAGATGAATCTAAATCTAAAAATCTAAATCTAAATCTAAATTTAGTTTGGAGTTCAGGAGATTGTCTTGACACCCGCTCTGTCCCGCCTCGTTCGGTGGATACTGTCGTCCCTCTGTCCCGCTCTCTTTCGGTGGATACTGTCGTCCCTCTGTCCCGCTCTCTTCGGTGGATACTGTTGTCCCTTTGTCCCGCTCTGTTTCGTGGATACTGTCGCCCCTTTGTCCCGCTCTCTTTCGGTGGATACTGTCGTCCCTTTGTCCCGCTCTCTTTCGGTGGATACTGTCGTCCCTCTGTCCCACTCTTCTCCTGTGAATATCGTCGTCCCTCTGTTCCACTCACTTTCGGTGGATACTGTCGTCCCTCTGTCCCACTCTTCTCCTGTGGATACGGTCGTCCCTCTGTCCCATTTTCCTCTTGTGGATACTGTCGTCCCTCGTTCCGCTCTCCTCTGGGGAGTTCTTCCTTGTCTAGTACTTGCTGTCCTCTTTATTTAAGCCATTTGAGGCTATGGTAATTGTGATACTGGGCTATATAAATTACATTGAATTTAATTAAGTCTAAATCAGTGCAAAGAAAATATAGTATAGGGTGTCTCATGTTCACATTATGTATGAATGAAAGAATAAAATTGAAAATTATAGTCTGTTTTGGTCATCATTTTTCTGTTTTGATATAGACTGACTTCAGAGTTTTTTTGTAGTCAACCTCACTGAAAGCTTTCTGAGTCAGTCTATACTTCCATTTAAGACAAGATTTTAAGCTAGATTTCACTTTTAGCCATTCAGTGCGTTTTTGAATGCAACTACTCAACAAATATAGGCAACAATCACTTTAAAAGACTTAATTTTTTAAATCATATTAATGGTTTGCAGGTATTTCACATAAAGTGTTTATCACTCATCAAGGACAACGAAAGTATGAATGCTAATTAACTCCTGAGCCACAACTGATTAGTAGATTTATCAATGCATGTCAAATCATTCAATAGGAATTCAAAAGTGCTGGTGTGGGTATGTTTTTAGTGGACCACAGTGTTAAAAACGTTATTTAGTTCAGCTGTAAATATGAGACTATTATCCTGACAAAATACAGTCATCCACTTAAAAGTATTAATTTCAACCAACACACATGTTTTTCATTAAGGACAATTTTAATTTGAGTGTATGGGGTAGTTAAGTTTAGGGATAAGACTTAGTGGTGTATGTTGTTGGCTAATACTAGTAGCCATACACAATGTGTGCATGCACCCAAATTCAGGAAGTGCATGCATACAACCAAACAAAGAACCGAGTAATAGTGCAGGTTATTCATCGCATTTTCACATTCAGGTGTTCATCCCAGTACAAATGTAACATTGCTATGAATAACTTGTACTAGTATAACGCTGTCCTTTGGTTGGATGTCCTAAACTTTTATGAAAGATTGTGTTAAAAAAAGAAACAAAAACCAAATGCTGAGTGCTGGTCCACACTGGTAATATTAAAACTAGTGAAATGATTTAATTTCCTAAAAAAATATAAATTTGAGAGATGAGCGTTGTTCTGTGTCGTTGATTTGTTTAATCCTTTTGTTTCAGAGGAACTTGCCTAGCACCACCTGAAAACAGGCATGAACTCGTTGCATTGAGTGCTGAGCTCATGTGTAGGTGGAGAGTGCAACTGTGATAAAGATAGTAAGAGCAAGAGAGCAAGTTTTCCACTTGAAAATGAGTCCACAGTGAGGCGAGTGGCTGCATGTTGTTCTGCTCTGTGGAGGATACTGGCAGTTTGTGTGTTGTATAACTCATCAGTGCTTCACTTAATTTGCCCAACAAAAGATACATTTGCTGTTACTTTTCAAGGGTTTATTCATTGCTTTTGATTATGCAGAGATAATGCTGAGACAGTGCAAGACTAGGCCTGGGAGATGGCGCTTTTAAACAACAGTTCAGTTATTTGGAAATATGGTTTTATTAGGCACTTTTGGGCAGTCAAGGGCAGATAGCGGCCGCTAAATATATTAATTTGTTTTTTCTTTAAACTTGGATTCTGCGTAGTCTGCGCAAAAAATGGAGCAAAGCAGTTTATTATCAGTGGATATCTGAGCATCTCTCACAGGAGCAGAAGGAGTGCAAATCTGACTTTGCCCCAGTGCCTTAATGAATATAAAATGGGGCTTTATCTTTGGAGTGCACAAAATCCAAGTTTAAAGAAAAAGCTAATTAATTAATATAGTGGTCGCTATCTGATTCATCAACTGCAGGTAAATTTAGCACATTTTAGAGAATGCAAATAGATTACCATAAAACGTGCCCTGGTGAAGCGTTGGTGCGTATCCACCTGGAATACAGCTTTTTGGTAGCTAACTGTCTGTACGCAGATTGTTCCCCACAAACTCAGAACATTGACCATAAACCTTCTAATTAATAATTCCACATTTTACATTATGTCTAATTACAAATCTGATAATATTGTGAATTTTATCAGATGTGATTTTTTTTTCTCTTGATATACTAGAAATGTAAAAAAGTTGTAAATAGACGATAAACAACAATAAATAAAAGTATGTTCTGTTTCTATTCCAAATCCTCATTTACATACAGTTGTTTGCAGCCGCTATAACTAACACAATTTCTCACCTTAGATCACAAGCAACATGCCCACAAACAGAGGGCACTAATTTTAAAACTGCACCCGCAAATTAGCACCTACTATCGGAGTTACTGTAGTTGATAAGTTACCTGTCCATAAGTAACTCATAGACCCCCTTCTACAAAATGCTGGACTATCACTTTTAAAGAGTGTATTGGTTTAATCAACAACAGATATGGAATTATCCGACTAATTACAATTAAATGGACCCTTCCACAAATACTTCAAGTCTTAAAAACTACTAAATACTATTTTGACAATTTGATGGCTTATTTATTTTTTGTTTAGTTTTAAAGACATTCCCTGTTTTTGACAATGGTAGGGACTGACATAGTGAAACTGTCAAGAATTTGGTTTTGTTAGTTTTTCTTGTAAAAAAGAAAAAAAAAATTTGGGGTATTTCTTTGTGTCTTTTTAATGCAACCCCGCTTTTTGAAACACAAAAAAGATTTTCCACAAATATATCATGATTGTGTAAAAATGTAATCATTTCCAAAATTGTTTTTCCACCACTGTAATTAATCAAAAAGATACATGCTCACTGCAGCAAACAAAAGTTACAAGTATACGGTCTATGCCTGTAAGTTTTGTGGCTTGATTGACATGTGTGCTTATCTGTCTTAGTTCTGTTGGCAGATTTCAGTTCAACAGTCTGGGTGTTATTCTGGGACCTTCATGTGGTGTTATTTGTCATTCTGTACAAGTCCAGCATAATATTTCGTACCATATTCCACCAGATAGAACTGGTCACAAAACATAGTCTGTTTCACAAAACCATCTGGGAGAGCTCCCATTAAAAGCATTTGCAAAAGGGAAGCACCTTCTGTCGAAAACTTGGTATGTGATTGGATGAAGAATCGACTAGTATCTGCCTACCACATGACTTGTTTTAGCCAATCAACCTGCTGCAACAATAACAAAGTGCAAAGTAAATCAACAAATAAAAGGAATATTAACTAAAACTAAATTGGTGAAACAAGAATGCCAAAATGAAGAGAGTGTTTATGGAAGACCAGATTTAGGATATGCCAAAGCCAGTAGGAAGAAGAGCACAAACATATTTTCCTTCCAGAAAATCCTTTAGTGCCACATTGTTTTAGTGTTAGTAAAAGACTTTTAGTATTTTAGTGTAGCCATGTTGATAACAAAGAGGAGAATACACTTGTTGCATTTGTCCAATTAAAACCCCAACTCTTCCTGGTAATGCTGCCACATCATTGGTCACAAGAGGCTGGTGGGTCCAAGGTTCGACTCAAGCAGAAATGCTTGGCGCGATAAAAGATGGATTTACCCCAGTTAGGAAACTCCAAAATCTCCCAAGAATCCAGCTGCAACGCAAGGTTAGTGGTACTCAGAAACTTGAGAGAACGTTTTTTCCCCGAGTTGAAAAATACACACGAATACCTAATCAAGTTGGGACAAAGTTTTTACTATATTAAATCTCTTGTTAGTCGAGAAAAAAGAGTTCTTGTGGCGTTCTGTCCTGCAGCTCATTGATCTCAAACGATGTTCTCATGTTTTGTCAATGGTTATTTTTCTTAGCCATAATAATTAAAAAATATTTCATACCAACTGCTTTGCAAGTTAACAACTTGTACTTTTATGGTTCAACTAGACTGTTTTGTTCATATTGGGCTATTTGGACTATATACAAAGTTATTGGTATTTGGTATTTTACAGACTTCTTTATTTTAATACCTTTTCTTGAATTGCTAATAAATAACTAATTGGACAATAACATTAATATATTAGTCAGGGAATAAATAACTTTGTAAGCTACAATCTCGTGAACACTGAAAGCAGAAGAACGTCCTAACTCAGATACACTGAGGAACCATGAACCACATGAATGCACCAATAGTCCTTATCATTCAGTGACTTGTGGCTTGTAGCCTTTAGCTGCTAAATGTTGATAGAAATGGATCAGCTAAATACGGAGCCTCTCTACCAAC
Source organism: Neodontobutis hainanensis (assembly GCA_024349245.1). Lineage (NCBI taxonomy): Eukaryota > Metazoa > Chordata > Actinopteri > Gobiiformes > Odontobutidae > Neodontobutis > Neodontobutis hainanensis. The sequence continues at coordinate 7,577 of JALDNG010000047.1, forward strand.
TTACTGAGCACACACATAGTCAGCTGTCATTTTGTTCAGTGTTGTGTTGTATTTATTATTTAGCAACTTAGTACCTTTATGCCTATGGTTATTTTTCTTTTTGAAGAAAAGTTAAATAAATATAGGCTACACAATTGTGGATGCAGTCTTAATGGACTTTTCTTGTTCTTTCACATTTGTTTTAGAAATGCAGATGGACAGATCTCCAAGGAAATGCATTTTTTAAAGAAATGTCATGCCATGCTGTCAAAGACAATTTTTGATGCAAATGTAAGACTGGTATTTCTGTTTGAACATACTACTGAAACGTAGCTGTGGCATTTTTTCATCAGTGTGTGCCCCCCCCCCACACACACACACACACTCGTTCAGTGACAATTCTAGTGACAATTGTTTCTAATAGCAACCATCACCTATTGCTTCCAATTCATTACATTATATAGTTAGTTGAAAATACCTTAGATTGATTAGCAACGGTTACTAGGAGAGCTTCAATTGAGTGGGTAGAGTCTAAATACAGGCTGGGGCGTCATTGTATCACACTTCCTTTATTTTGAGCTACAAGAAGCACCAAGGATTGAACACAAACTCAATAGACAAGTTCAGCCTTAAGCAAGAAGTAATAAGGACAGCAGCTAATGCTTACTGACAGAGACGTGGCAGCCATTCCGCACCTACAGACTATCCAACCATCACCAAATGCATTCACTAAACATTCTTGTGTAAGAATAATTATTAGAGCTGGATCCTTCTTAGTCACTCATTCTTAGCATCCCTTAATTTTCTGATTATTGGTGCATACGGCTACAAGGTTTATGTTTGTTGGTTTGTTCATATGTTACTAAAGAGCAGGCCACTAGCCTAAAGCCTTAATTTTTACCTGCCACTTATATTATTTAGACACCAGGGTTATACACACCTTTTTGTTGTTGTTGTGAGGGGCGGGGATGAGGGTTTGTTTAAGACATATAACTGGACTGTAATAGAAGTGGTTTTGTTGCGATTGATGTGTTGTCAATACAAGAGGAACAGTGAATCAACATGGTTGTTTTACCTGCAGCGGCATTGTTGCATGTCCTATGTGTAAAGCATTCTACCGTCCAATAAAAGAAATGGTTCATATCAGAAAAGAGTAGGACAATTAGGAAATGAAGACTAGGACTGTAAGATGTAAAACCCGCAATAAACAGCATTTAATGTTGTGTGCTGACCTCTGTTAAGGACGTTTTATGAATCTGTGGCAGCCTTCACTATCCACTACGCAGTAGTCTGCTGGGGAGCAGGAAGAGACTCATCAAACTGGTACGGCAACAGATAAAGTAGACCATTGACTGCCCGCTGGACTCAAGTGAGGAGGTGGGTGAGAGAAGGATGTTGGCCAACATCTCTCACCTCCTGCATCAGACTGTGGCTCTGAGCTGCTCCTCCAGCGGCAGACCGAGACACCCTCAGAGCAGGAAGGAGAGCTACATCAGGACCTTCCTACCTGCTGCAGTTAGACTTCATAACTCATGTGGAACAATTTCCCCCTGCCTTAATCTTGTAAATATGTATACAGATAGCTTTTGTTTTTGTTTAACCTATTTACATTTTTTTATTCTATTGCATGTGCACCTTTCTTTAACTTTTTGTACTTTACCTACAAGGGCTGCTGTACAAATGAATTTCCTCTCTGTTGGATCAGTAATATATTTATTTAATTTGAAGCTCTGAGAACAACAGCGCACTCTGAATAACATGTCATAGAAACTACCATAAAATATTTAGAAATTAAAGAATCGATTTGACATCAGTCATAGGCTGATGGATAAAGTTGACAACTAGAATTGAGCTCAGAATTATTTTTGCATGACAGCAGTGGTCTATGTGCTGCCCTAGGCAAGATTATATGTGGCGCCCCTTGCATTCTGACTAATATCACTGCTTTTTTGTTTTTAAAACAGAAATACAATCATTACTGGTAAGTACAGAGACCAAAGCCAGGATTTTTATCCAGGGCATCTGCACACAGGGGCAGCTAAGCTAAAGAAGCCACACATGATGATCAACTTAAATAGGCTATATGATGGGATACCTTTAAAGATTTTATTAAGCTTAACTGTGCAGGGGGTCTGAAATATCAACAGAGGAGAGGGATAATTTCATTTTCTCTATTCATATAATAATTTATTTGTGATGTTACCTATATTTAACAAACCAGGTTTTGGGATAGGCCTTCTATATTATTGTTCAAGATAATAGCAGTACAATGTAACTAACCAGAATAATCCAGGTTTTTAGTATATTTTTATTGCTAAAAGGCAAACAAGTTACCAGTAGGTGCAGTAGATTCTCAGAAAACAAACAAGACCCATCATTCATGTTATGCACGCTCTTAAGGCTGTGCAATTGGGCAATTAGTTGAAAGGGTGTGTTCAAATAACATCTGTCTGAACACTGACGCGGGCAAAGTCTCTGTCTTAGTTTTGCTGGACTTGAGTGCTCCGTTTGATACAGTGGACCATGGAATCCTGTCACAAAGATTAGACGAATGGATAGGTATCTCTGGAACTGCTCTTAAATGGTTTCAGTCCTATCTTGAAGACAGGAAGTACTTTGTTTCGGTTGGTAACTGTGTATCAGACCAAATGGCCCTGACATGTGGGGTTCCACAGGGGTCTACCTTGGGACCTCTATTATTCAATCTTTACATGCTTCCTTTAGGTCAGTTAATACACAGCTGTGGCGTATCCTACCATAATTATGCAGATGACACTCAGATTTACATTTCACTCACAGCAGCTGAAAATGGACCAATCCATTCACTGTGTCACTGCATCGAACAGATTGATGTGTGGATGCAAAATAATTTTCTCCAACTGAACAGAGACAAGACTGAACTATTCATCTTTGGAAACAGAAACAAGGAGAAAGTGTCAGCAGTCACCTCGAGTCTCTTTCTCTAAAATCTAAAAACCAGGTTAGAAATCTAGGGGTCATTATGGACTCAGACATAAATTTCCAGAGTCACATTAAGTCAACTACATCATCTGCATTTTATCACCTTAAAAACATTTCCAGAGTCAAAGGGATAATGTCTCAACCAGACTTAGAGAGACTTATTCATGCTTTTATCTCCATCAGGTTAGATTACTGTAACGGCCTGCTCACTGGTCTCTCAAAGCGAGGGTGAATCAGCGTTTAAGTTTCATGCAGCAAAAACTTGGAACAACCTCAACTTTAACAATGTTCAAGGGGAGGTTAAAAACCTTCCTATTTAGCTCCGTCTACATTACATCTTACACAAAGTGTTTTTTATCTGTACCCTTCTTGAAAATGTTTAAATTTTTCTTATAATTAGTATTCTAAATCTTGTAAATTGAATTTTATTTCTTTACAGCACTTTGAGTTACCCAGTGTATGAATTGTTCTGTATAAATAAAATTGCCTTGCCTTATTTTCATAGCTCACCTGATACAGATCATATTGGTGAGTAAATGTGCTTGTCTGGATCTCCACGGTAACACTCAGAGGGAAGAGTTTGTGAAACTCTGATAAACTGTTGCTACATACAGTTAGCTTTCCTTTGTATTGCTGCTAACAAAAGACTACTTTCTAAAGAACTAAACGTTGCAAACAACTGAATATATTCTCTACCTTCATTTCATCTGGCTCTGTTCAGTGTCAGTCTGCATGTGCATGAGCAGCTCTGTGTGCTATATCTGCAGCCCTGAACATTTGACTGATTATATTGAAGTTGTATTTTTTTCCCGATTTTGGCGCCCCTAGAGGCCACAGCACCCTTAGTATTTGCCTGTATTGCCTAATGGACGAGCCGGCTCTGCACAACAGATAAAGTAGACCATGGACTGAAAGTAAAGCAAACCTAATACATTTGCAATGGCCAAAAGGTTATTGGCCACTTCTGATGTCTGTGTGTTGTCAGCATAAAACTCATGTAAAGATCATTAGTAACTCACGTAATATTCAGCTACTGTATTTATTAGACTATATAGGTGAGAGCAGCTAAAGGCTACAAGCCACAAGTCTCTGGAGGATTAGGCACAGCAGCTAGTTCTATAGCCTATTAAGGTAATAAACAATTTGCCACTGTAGACATAGTATAAATGTTGGCTACATAAAATAAAATAAACATGCCTCAATGCTATGCAAAATATCTGAAGGCTGTAGCTCCTTAGCATTGGTTCTTTATCTGCTTTTGATATACTAGATAAATGTTAACCTGAGAAAAAATATGTTACACATGATGTTGTGAAAAGCTCAGTGTATGACTAACCAACTGTTGAGCAGCTGTTTGTTGCCGCAGTGTGACATGCTTCAGTGGAGTGGCTGTGGAGGACCTGGTGGACTACCTTTGATCAACACCTGCCTCAATAAGCCTCTTTTATAATCCAGGCACAGGTTAGAAGTCATCACTGCTAATTAGGCAACTGATGGATTTTTCACAGGCATGGCTACTGATGTTGTAATACAAGCTAAAATGAGTACAGCCATAATGTCCACCAAAATGTAACTTTATTACCATTCACCCTTCTACAAAGGGTATGGTTTAGAGGTAAAAAGTAGAGGTATGCAATGCTACAGGTAAAGATAAGCCCCTTTACAGGAAACTCCTTGGATTTAGGGTACTAATATTTTTTTTCCCATAAAGGCAATATGAAGTTGCATCCAATGTCATACAGAATTTATTTTAAAACATCTGCTAAATACCAACATGTATAAAACAATGCCACTTTTTTCCACACCTAACAGTTCATAGGCATGAGCCCAGTTAGGGACTACATTTATTTTATTTATTTCACACTGCTACCATGGGTTTTCTGTTCGGTAACTATGGCCTTCTCTTGCTGTCCTAACACACGCATGTAATGGAGGAATGTCAAACAACAGCAATGAATGCAAGAGTGAATTGGTGTCTAACGGTGTGCGTCTCTTAAGTGTTAGCCTTGCGATTATCAAGGGTGTGCTATGCTTCACACTCACAGCAGCTGGCAATGGCCCAATCCCCTGTGCAATTCATAACAACTCATAAGCAGTAGAGAAAATGTATTATTACAAAGTAAGTAGACAGGGAAGACAATACAAAATAACGTCCAAAAAGCCAGAAAGTGATGGTTATTTTACCCATTACCTGTGACTTTACAGATACAAACTAGGAATGCACCAATATGAAAACTCCAGGCCGATACCAATGTATAAAACATTTTAAAATAAAAAGTATTTTCTGGTATTATGTTTCTTTTGAAAAAAAATTCTTAATTAAAAATAAGACTTTAGAGCAATTTATTTATTAATTATGCCATCTGCAGATAGTGTGACTGTATAATAACTGACTAACTACAAAATAGTGTTAAAATAGTCTACATAATAAAGTTAGATTCTCATTTTCATACAAGCTCATGTCCATTCTTATATGCAAATGACCCGTGGGTAAACACGCGTAAATGGCTGCTTAATCTCAGTACAACAGGATTATTGTAGAAATAGACGTTGTCCGCTCATAAACGAGGCTAGTATCATTAAACAGAGCATCACGACAGAGTGCGAGAAACTAAAGACTGGTTTTATGCAGAGTTGTTGTACTGGCTACAACTATTGCCAACATATCTCCATTTTCTCTGGAGAATAACCGTTAAAGTTTCCCTCAGATGGCATCTCTCGCTCCTGCAGCAGCAGAGCTCAGTGGAGTGAGCCGAGCTACAGTGGGTGGAGTCTGAGCCCTTCACAGAGCAGCCAGTACAGAGCAGACATGGCACCATCACGTGCTCAAGCTGTTGCCATAGCGACATTTAAAGGAGCCGCAGCTAAATCAGAAAGGCCGGAGAGAATGACAAATATACCCAGAGCACTTAATGTGACAACATAATATTATAGGTAGGCTGGTATAGATTCATTTGCTGATGTCCGATGTCAGTCAACCTCATCAATATTGGCTGATATCAATGTTAAGCCAATGTATTGGTACATCCCTAATACAAACTATTTTGTTGAATCAATGTTTGCCAAATGTTTCTCCAAACTACGGCTGCGTCATACTGTATACCACACACTTATTCTTATCGCAATAACATCAACTGCAATATAAGTTTTGCAAAAGAACTGCATGTTTAATAATAATGGTTTTCTGTCCAACCACGGCCTTAAGTAAGTGGAATTTATCCAGTTTAAATCCAGAGCCTTGTTTTCCTTATATCTTCTATTACAATTAAAATTTTTATTATGGCAAAGTTGATTGCAAGTCTCAGTCTCAATACTCAACATAGCACATATTGCATGTTTCCACAACTCCACTGCCAATTTCCTGGAGTCAACTGACCTTTCCTATTTCCCACACACCATTTCCAAAGAAACAAATGAGATTAAAAAAGTGTTCTAATAGCCTACGTTCACTAATTAATAATCGCTTAAATGCAAAAAGTAGTGAGAACAACCAGTTACCTGAAATGGACTTTGGCTGTTGTAGTTCTTCACCTCTTTATCAGCTCCACGGACCAACAACACTCGAGCACAGTTATCCTGGTGAGATATAAAAACAGGAATTAACATTAGCCTCAAACATAGAAGTCAACAAAAGTCCACATTCCCAATAACAAAGTACAAAGGTTGATTCTCTGAGCATTAAGACATGAGAAAGTAATGATGAACGCTACATTGAGTACCTCTGTGAAGAGCCAAGCAATGCAAAGTGTAGCTCTCCAGCGAAACAGAAAGAACCAGGGAGAGTGAGAGGGATGGATGGAGGCAGGCAGAGAGAGAATAACAGAGAGCTGGAGAGTGCTGTGGGGTTTGAATCTAGTGCACAAATCGCCCACAAAGTGCTCAACCACGCATGTACCCAGCACACGCACAAGAATATAAATACCTTTTGGAGATCAGCAATGAGCTATTGAGAGTTGAAAGCCATTCTCACATAGATACTGATGCACAGCTGTGATACACACTGTGCAATCCCAATTACCACCGCTTCTTTAGTTACATCTAGCATGTTATTTGACCACGTGCAACCTGAGCTATTTTTATCCCCCGAGTGGAGCTATCCCACGGCATGCATTTTTTTTAAATACATTTATAATGTGGCAACCAAAATGGAAATGCATGATGTAAGCAGAGACATTGGTGTTTCTAGAAAACAATTCAAGCGAACGTGGACTGCAAAAAATGTGACAGTACTGACATAGGATGCAAATGGATGGTACTTCTTTTAGGTTTTGGGAATACAGATGGACAGTCGAGGGTATTCACAAAATGCTGATTATTATTTTTACATAATTTTTTACATGAATCAAGTCAATGTTTCCATGGTTCTCCCACTGCAGTGTGGATCACTTTCTGCTCTTTCTAACACGATGACAGCATATAGTAGACCGGGCAGCCATCATAATATTTTTTCTATTATATACAAGGAATTAGTCTGGTCTCTGAGTGGGATTTTTAGGGGCAGTACCAACATACGAGAGTAAACTGCCTCTGGACGCAATTTGATAGCTGTACAAACAATCAGGGAAACAGAGCATGTGACGTGATGTGACAATCTGTCGGTTTGAGTCATACGTAAAGCCCAGCTGGGCCAAAAGGGCTAAAAGGGAAGGGGTTACAGACCAATTTCAAAGAGAATGCCTTTTAAGAAACTCAGTATGTCAAGCAGGGTGCCCAAATTGGGGACCAGCAGGGGTTGTATTGACTAATATCACACACTTCAATGATGGTGTAACATACTAGCCATTGGCACATTGGTACTACTGCTCTCAAGGTACTGACAATAACTTTGAAGATTAACGGGTCTAACTACAGTATAAGACAATTCAGGAAAGTTTGTGAAAAACAAATGGAATTTCTGAGAAACAGGACAATGTCCAAAAGATGTACATTTAATTATCTACAGTACCACAACTCTCCACTGGAGGAATTAGTGGGACAATAGAGGTCTGGTACCATATCTATAAATAGCCTAGATGGGAGATAGTTATTTGTTTTTTTTATAACTGGTCATATTTTATTCTTAGCGTATTAGACCAAATAAACAATAACCATTTAGTTTGTCATCAGACACATTTTATTGACGGGTTACTTACTTACTTACTTCTGTTGTCAAAACGTCACTAGTGTTGGAGATTACGTATACCCACTAACTGACTAAATGACTTAGTTACTTATTTATTTTTCCGCTATCTTTCTGTCTGTCAGTCTGTCTATTTTTTGACTTTGATACCAACAATGTTGAAAACTGACAGATTGAAACTGTCATGGATTTAGTTCTGTTTCAATATGAGACAGTATCATTGAGTGGGGTTGCTCTAATATGTTTGAAATTCCTCTCTTCCTCCCGTTTGACCATGAGCTCCTTTTACGTCGGCCCTACCATAATGAATGTCTGAAACTGAGTGGGGCTAATCTGAGTGGTGTTGTTAAGCAATTAGTTTCTTGTGCGAGCCAAGACTTCCGCAAGACTTCTTGACTCAAATCGACGCCTGGGCCCCTGCCATTTTATGCGTGGCAGGTTTTTTCAATAAGAGGCACTGCAGGGGGTTGGAATAGACCCTGTCCACCACAAATTAAATGATTAAGCCATCACAATAACTCTAGAAGCTGTTGTATTAATGTAAAAAGTAAAAAATCTTGCAAAGTGCCTTTTTAAGTGTAAGTCTTGTTTTTCTTACATTATTTCCATACAACACAAACATGTGAGTAACAGGTCATTTTACTGCAGGCTGCTTAAACACAGAGTACGGTTCATTAACCAGCTGCCTCCCAGTTAAACTGAATGTTGAGTACTTAGAGAAGACGTTTACAGTGAACATTTAAGCAAGCAGTGAACTCATCTCAAAGTTATGCTATGAGGTAGATGTTCACAATATCATTCGGCAAGACTGTGGACAAAATTATATCACATACTCACAGACTATGTTAAACTGTGGGTGTGAATTATTTGGTATTTGGTGCTATTTCTATAACTGTTTGTAATAATTGTATGTTAATAATAAGATGTCTCTACTCCAGTCGGATTATTGTATTTCTACAGTTACACAACTTCACAGTTCTACAACTGTAATATCAGCTGCAATAAACACTGTGTTACATGACATGATGACGATGATAAACACAGTACACACAGTAGTCCACTGAGTCCTCAGCACCATGACCTGTGTGACCAGTCTGAACAGTGTCAGGCATGGACCAAGTGGCTCTTCTTTTTATTGTACTCATTCTCATCTTACTCCATTCACATGGAAAGTCAGGAAGCACTTCTATTTCTAGTATATTTTCCTGAAAGCCTAGTTTACATTAGTAGGTGTTATGACACTGATCTTTTTTACTCAGAGATATGTTTTCTATTCAAGAAATGTTTCTATGTCCTCTCTGTTGATGTCACTCCATTCGCTCAACAACAGAATGTCAAAAATCGAATACTCCCAAAGACTTAACAATTAATTTAACACTATCTAGAGTGTTTTTAATACATAATTAGATTTTTAAAACAAGATGAGTGATTCATACTGTATACAAAAAAATCATGTCTTTGTGCCTCTTTAGCTGTATACATAGTAGAAAAATATAATCCAACTTGCAGAAATACTTATCAGCATTTGTAAGGAAAAGGCAATAAGATACAGGAATAAAGCCTGTAAAGGACATTAAGCTGCATGAATTTGACTTTGAGGAATGCTAATAGCTAAAACTAAACAAATACACACATGTGAAGGATGTGCTCTCGTAAAGACTCACCTCGAGGATCGCTCTGTTGTGACCCACAGCACATACCTCCACATACGGGCTGTATTAAACATGATTACATGTGACTTGTCTTAGTCACAGTTCACTTTGCACCCTTCTCAAATGAGTCTCGCACTCACCTGGTTGTACAGCGCGCAGATGTGAAGGGCTGTGTTTCCCGAGGCATTCTGGGCGCCCATGTCAGCTCCGTAGAACAGCAGATGCTCCAGATGCTGCACATGGCCGTGGCGGCAGGCCTGAGAATATGAACACACAGTTTGTCAAAGCCAGCTTCAAACATACAACAGCTTCAAAAATAAACCTGCTATTCAAAAAATAGCAGGTTTATTTTTTTCCATGTCATGACATCTGAAGGTGAGTATTTTAACCTTTTATTTAGCAAATTTAAAGAGCACCAAGTTTGTGGCCAGTGGGAAAATGTGGGAAAATGTATTTATGAGGCTTGTAGGTGACTTCTGCCTACAGACAGCTACAGTGAAAAACTTAAGTTTAAATTTAAAGTTAAAATGTTATATTTATTTCAAATTATATAGTTTTATTTTTGTCCACATCACTATAATACGAGAAATACACTCACTCCCATCACGTTTTGTTTAAATGGACAGTTTAGAAGAGACCTGATTGGTTTAACACTGCCCTAAAATCCAGCTCATTGAATATTGTTTAATGGAGCTGAAGGCAGAAACCTAAAGCTCATTAAAAGTTTTTATTTTGAAAATGTTGCGTCTGTTCAAGGGAAGTCTCTTTGTGGAAGTTAAACTAACGGCAGAGGAGAGACACACAATAAGCCAATCTCATGTTTCATTTATGAAGAACTTCAACAGAGACAAGAGAAGTTGCTCTTTGATGCAATGGTTCATTCAGTAATGTTATAAGTCATGAATTTTACAGAGGGGAAAAAACATCATACATAAATTTAATAAAAATAAATTTGAGATCTTGCTGCAGATCCAGTTGGGTGAATGTCACACCTGAAGAGAAGACATTGCATCGCTTAACTCATCTCGCCTCCTTCTTCTCTCCTCTGTGTCTGACCCTAACTCAGACAATCTGCCTAAACTCTCTAAAGTGAAAATTATACACCCACTTACTTGTGTTAATTTAACACTGTTGATTTTGGTCTGTTGTAGCAATATATAAATAGTACAGAAGAGTATACAGGAGAAGGACTGTTTGCAGTGAGTCAATAACTTTGGCCCAATTCATAGTAGCTTGGTTGCAAACAAAATCATTATTAAGGCAAATAAACAGCTTTGGACTGGTCAGTATCCGATCATTGATCATGACTCTTCTGTCCTATGCTAGACTCACAAAGGTAGTAGCAAATGATTGCATTTATCTAGCCTGTCCAGCCAGATTCATCCACTTTTTTGCCAAAACCTCTCTCACTGAGCACAGCTTCGACAATCATTACATTCCCTGTTTATCTGAAAAGTCTTATTGTGCTTTAATTGGAAGACCATTATTCTAACTCACTATGATCATCAGCTGGAGTTTGTAGTGAGCACTCTTGGCCAGTAGATGTCACTGTGTTGCAGAGATGTGATTACCCTCTGTTTGAACCCAGCCATCAAATACATTCAGATATGATCAGATGAGTGACTACAGCGAGAGAACAGACAGGCAAACTGCAGCCAATCAGAGCGTGGCGATAATCCCAGTCCACTAGAGGAGAGAGCAATACAGACAAGACCCTTTGATTAGCATTAGTCTAGGCTTATATACAGCCACTTAATACTTAGCCGTCATCTCAGGTTGTATTGACAGATTGATAGAAATAAGAAGAAAGCAATTGTGTTGTGACTTGGTAGAGGTATCTATGGAGGTCCATTGGTCAGTTTAGCTCATCTTTATTGATCCAAAACATATCCAAATATGATAAATGAGGCAGTTAATCAAGACAGACGTATGCCCTCAGGCACTCACTTAGCCAAATCTTTATCATATAAAGATACATATTGATTTTAACTCACATGGCAAGTGGTCTGACATATCTACTTGCCTTTATAAGCTTTAATAACAGCCCTGTCCCTCTTTTAAAGTGTTTGTTGAGTTTTGCTATTGTCCTAAACAAACTGGACAGAGTGCGTCCAAAATCGAGCAAACAGTGCAGTTAATTTCAATAAAGCTTTGAGGCACCTACAGTATCAATAACATGCAGCTTAAAAAGAAAACGTCTCGGTTTGCTTGACTGCAACACTGTTCCTTAAAAAAATGGGAACGAAATGCTTTGTAGAAATACGCTATGGTGAACATTCTTTGTGTGAACAGTTGTGAAGCATGTGTTTAAAACAAGCTAAGAACTGGCTTATAAAACCTCTGTTGGTGACGTGGGACATGAAAGCCCGAGGTAGAACGAACAATTACACTATAAAACTTAATAAAAGTGTGCAGAGAGGATCAGCCCACTGCATCACAAACTTGTTGCAAAAGGACACCCTTTGCCACAGCCATTTAGGATGCAACCCCTCTGATTGAACCTTTACACCTAGAAGCGTAGAGGTGGGGGCCGACCACAAGGTTCATAGGCCAGGGCAATATTATCCCTCACCCAATGCGACATAGACTGTTTAGCGCCGCAGCCACCCGGTTGCAGGCTGCATGGGACCTTCGTGACATAAGTAGGGTGAGGGTGCAAAATAACCCTGACTAGCACAGGGGCAAAATCTAGCCAGGATGTCGAGACTGACAGAGCCTGCAAGTCTCTGATTCTCTTAAGAGAAGTAATAGCTGTCAAGAAGACCATTTTAAGAGTCAGAAACCAAAAAGGTGCTGACTCCAGTGGTTCAAAAGTGGTGTTCAATATCCCCTCAAGCACTAAAGACGGGTTCCACAAAGGGACTGTGACTCTAGTGGGAGGCCTTAACCTGTTGGCTCCTTGGATAAAGCGGGAAACTAGGGGGTGTCTCCCAACCGAGACCCAATTGGTCAAAGTGTGATAAGCTGAAATTGCGGCCACATAAACTGTGCCACATAAACTCCCAAATACTGAGTGTATTAGGCCGTAAGTCCAAGGATAGTTTGCAGAAACTCCAGCAATGAAACAAAATGGCAGTGAACTGTGTCTGCACTGTATGTAATACACCAAGCCTCAAAAACATGGTGTCATGGTGCCATGGTGTGCAAGGCAGCAAGTGCAGCAAGGTGTGCAGGGCGGCCGCGCTCCGAGGCGGCCCCTTTAAGGTCCACAGAAGCAGTGGAAAATCTTTCCCGGGGCCTGCTCACAAGAAGCACCAAAGAGCGCCTAGAAAGCAGAGCCGAGATCCATCTGTTCTGTGGAGGGAGTGAGGGACAGGGAGACTCTGATCCCTGCTTCTCTGACAGATCAATATGGGAGCCCCAGAATGTGAGCGGAGAGGTGTCAGCTCGCTTATGTTTAAAAAAAGTGAGCCGTGCTCGGAGCAGCTTCATGTACAGCGATTCCAAGTAGGAGCCATTTCTCAATGCCCAATACTAGTGTAGCAGATCAGCCTCCAGAACGCCACACACGGATTATAACATTTGTTTAATCACTTACAGACCTCCAAACTGTTTCACTAAGGGTCTTCAAGATTAACAACTGTTGTTTCACCATCGGCCTCCAGAGACAGGCCGTGGATGTAAATCTTGAGAAGAAGACATGCTAACCCCGTTTTCTTTCAGATAAAAGGACACCAACGTGTTTTGCCAAGGACAGGAAACTTATTAATGACTTTGTTTTGTTTTCATAAGAATTGGAACTTCGTTCTACCCAGCACCGTGTCAAAGGTGACACATGGAACATCACAGACTGCTAGGCACCATGTCCAAAAGCCATAAATCCTGTAGATAAGGTGTCCATCCAGCTTTCTCGAGAACACTTTATTCTAATCCTGATTGACAGTTGAAAATGTCTTTGATCATAGTCGTTCGGGCATGGTCAAACACTACCCCCTTTTGGTTTAACTGGACAAATGACTCTGCACTCAAGAAGGACATTTGGTGTTATTTCATTAAAGGACATTTTGTTATTTTATTACTTAGAAAGATTGTGAATGTACTAACAATTATACTGTTTGTTTCCAGGATGCAGAGTTTTACAAGTCAACTAATTCCTTCCATTCCTACAGAGTTACGTTTTATGTTAATAAAATGTAATGAATATATGTTTTTATAATAAGTCTGACAAATGTTTCTTTGCATAATCCTGCAAGTACGATTGTTTTGGTGTGTTTTACGAAAACCAAGGAAAATAGGGTGAAACAAAAGGAATGTTTAAGACTTAGTTTAAACATTTAAACTCCCCCCAAAGCAATGCCTTACTCCGTAAGACACACCCTGTCCAAAAGTGTTAAAAGTGACCGCTGGTCAAAAACACCTCTCTGCACTACTCTTCGTCTCCTCTTCACTTCGCACTGGACCTCTTGTCCGTTCAGGGCCGTAGGCCCTAAACCATCACAAGCTCCGGACCTCGTGTAACGCAGTAAATTTTCTTTGTACTTTAAAGCCTGCAAGTTTAGCTTGCCGCGATAAAGTTTCCTTCACACAGCTGCTCAAAGTAGCTTACTTCCTGCCAGCCTGCCAACAAAAGGAAGTTGCCTCGCTTTTATTTTTGAAGATTTCCTGCCTGCTAAAGAGTTAGCTTGACTAAAATCTAACTTTCTCGAGCAAGTTTAAGCCAGCAACACAGCCGCTAAACCTTCTCCAGTGGACTTCGCAATAACTTTGAAAGACTCAATTTTACTCGGTGTACGACGCTGATGCTAAAAGGCTTGTCTAGTTGTGACAGTAACGACGCTTTTTGAATCTCCGGGCCCACGGCTGCCCGCTGGAGAGTTTAAACAGCAGGCCATCCTGGAGGCGACAAACGTCCATCAGTTGCGACAGGGTTCGGAGAACCTCTAGACCTCTCGTCGCTAAGATCTGATACCAATCACGACCCCAGGGTGAGTCTAAATGTTACACAAGTTTGGCGTCTAACTGTCTAAACATAACAGCCTTGGCCTCAGAAACCGTCATCGAACCCCTCTAAACGCTCCGTAACAGCCCCTCATTTAATAATAGAGTCAATAATCAATAGGCCTACTTTCTTTTGTTTCACAAAATCCTCTGAAAGTAAAGTGTTTTATCGTTCTTTGATTTACCCGTTCATGTGTCATAATTATCCCTTTGTGTCATAATTATCCCTTTGTGTCATTTCCCCTGTCATTATTCACTGTTTAATTTTTTTATAATCTTTAATAAAACCCCATAAAGACATTTACTGTTTCAATGTTTAATTCATTAATTTTCGAAAACGAGAAGAATTTACTTCCTTTAGATTAATGAGACTAGACTAAACAGTTTCTCTGGATCTGTTCAAAACTAGAGTGGTGCCCCGAAAGAAATTAATATTTTGATAAGCAAAATAATAATTATTAATTTTCATAATTAATATTCATATTAATTATTAATTAATAAGACCATATTCACTACATATTATTTTTTACGCCCCGCGTGAGCCTCGGAAGAATTTTCTTGATTAAACATTAGAATCACTCAATATCCAAAGTCTTTACAAAATTGCTATCCATTGAAAGCTGTGCCTTTGTTGTGCTGTTGCTTAGCAATGCGCGTTTAACGCGTGCGTGTGTGTGTGAGAGTTGTGCTTTTGTTTAAGTGTGAAGCGCTGTCGAAATTGCTAATTCAAATCGTACCAGCTGGACTGATATTGTTTTGAATTACAATTAGTATTGTACGTACATTTATGGCCAGAGCATTAATCAAGTACTTGTTAAAAGTTGCTTAGAGTCTGTTACAAAGCTTAGAGACTCTGCAAATTGCATGCATGTTAAACACACGAGCCAAAGTGTGTAACTTCATATGGGCCCGAGACAAAAGCTACTGTGCTACGCCAGAGTTAAGTTAAAATTGTCTCTTACAAGTTGAAAGAAAAAAAATTGCCGCGTTACACCGGAATTTTATGAGAAAACTTGTCTTGCCTAAGGCTTATGAGCCTGGGTGTATTTTGAACGGATTAAAAAACCCGTGCTGGAGGCCTTCACAGCCTAGCTAACTGTGAAAACCCTCCCCCTAAAAGCCACGTGGGCTGCCGTGCGTTTTGTCTAAAAACGTGGTTTGAGCCTGCTGTGGTAAATGTGCTTGTGTTTAAAACGTGGCCTTGTACCTGCCTTGTACAAAGCGCTGCTGTGTTTTAAACCGTTGGTTTAACAAGTTGTAGACGCGTCCCAAGTCAGTCTCTGACTGGAGGTAAAAACAAACTTTGCCCCGGCACCCTCAAAGGGGCGTGCCGGAGACTTCACTCCGTAAGCCACTGACTCACGAGAGTCTTTATCGCCCCCTAGCGAAAAGAAGTAGTAAAACCACAGACACAAATTTCTACTGCCCCTAGCGGAAGAGAAGTGCGAAACTTCTAAAAATCTCAAGAGGAGCTCTACGTCTCTCTCTGGTGGTCACTCAACGGAATTACACCTTTTTCCCTCAATAGTGACTGATTTAAGTTTAGAATTTAACAACTGAGTAATTTAAGCTTTCATTGACACTGAAATGCCTGATTGAATTAACATAAAAAGTGAATTACTCTGCTTTATTAACAACTACTGAACTGCTATTAAGCTGTTTTTGATTGTTGTTAATGCCTGTGTCTTTTTAAATGCACAAACCTGCACTGCATCTGCTTTTGGAAAATTTTTGATGCTAACCCTGCATTTAATTTGATTGATTAATTTAAATTGATTAACAATTTAAGACTTGTTTTGTGACTTTCCTATCTACCCAGGATTTGTCAAATTGGAATGCTAATGCTAACAGCTTACTAACACTACGACAACCCTGCTGTTATGTCTGAACAGATTTAACCCTGCACGAATTTTGTCATAGCTGTAATTTAAAAGCTGATTACCTGCATGAATTGTTAGATTAAACCCACTGATTCTGCACTGTTAATTTTACAAATTAGTACAGCAGTATCCCAGCACTGTCAACCCTCATTAACATTCACACCACCAGGCTATTGCTACATAGTCACTGCTTAATACTAGCATAAGGTCACTTCAATCACAAGTAGACTTTATACTAACTTCCACTTCAACAATTCCTTCTTTTATTACTTTCAGTCTGACTTATTTGACTTAATACCCCTTTTATTTTAATTTAATTAGAATTTTATTTTAAATAAAATAAAATGTTAACTTTAATTTTTATTTCTTCATTATTTTTTTTTTTATTATTTACACTTTTACTCAGATTTTCAAAAATCCTTTTACAGTCTGCTTGAGTTTTACGCGCCTTCTTCGTAACACTCTACAAGTAGTAACTCTCTCCTTGCAGTTAAAACGTAATCTAACAATAACTCACTTTCTCAGAGAAACCCCATTTCTCAACAAGTCTGACTCACAGTCTACAGGTTCTGGTAGTCCCATCAAGCTTCTGGATCACTTAGACTCAGCTCTAAATGATTTAACAGAACAGGTGCTACCCCAATATGTTGACAGATTCAGACCACACCTCCCAACGAGCTAGATTCAGTTCTTAGCTCCTTGATTAGCATTGCGCTAACCTCTAAGCCAAAAGACAAGGATCTAACTAAGCTGTTAGGTCAAATGGCTATTGTTATGCGCACAGCAGAAACAAGCCGAGGATCTCCTGGCACGCAGCCACGAGAAAATCCAGGTCCAGAAACAGGACCTCGCCCGCTCCAACGCGATATCAAGACATTGAATCAGGAACTCCAGCTGACCCAAGGAGCCCTGGAGAATTCTGAAAAACAGAACCAAGAGTTACAAACTCTTGCACAAACACACCAAAAGGCGGACCTGGAATTTGAGGAGTTACACACCAAACTCCAGATAACTGAGGGGACCCTCAGTGACTTAAAGAACGAGCTGAGCGACACAAGGTCTGCTCGTGACATAGCAGAACTGCAGCTCAATAACCAACGCGACGAGTACAATGCTATACGAGAGGAACTCATCAAAGCAGGCAAAAGTGCACAGCTGTCCGCGAATATGCTGGCACAGGAAGCTCGGCGGAGAGAGTCCCTGAGAGTCACCCTCAACAAGGTGACTTAGACCGCCAGCTTATTGAACAACTTCAGGCGTGCTTAACAGAAGCCGCCCAGATACAACCAGGTAACAAAACTGGAGTTCAAAGGTACTCCAGACCTAGAACCAGTTACTCCATTATACCAACCCAGTAGGTTTGAAGACTCCCAGAAGGGAGCCACTTCACTAACTAATCCAATTTTGCGACCACTACCGCGCCTGGACGCAACGGAAAGAGGACCAACCGGAGCCGAGAGCCCGGCCATCTTTCCGCGAGCTTCCACAGGTAGGCATTCGGATTACTTCGCACTACCAACAGGTAGGCAATCGGACTTTGTCCAACAACCAGCTTTGACACGGAGACATCTGGACTACGGTCCCACTAACAAAGACTTTGACAAAATTGCACGTCATATCACTCGCTTCGAGCCCCATCAAGGATCGGCTCATGACACTAGCGCGTACCTTAGAGACATTGAGTTCTACCTCCAGAAAATACCCAATGCTACCGTTGAGGACAAAATCTTTTTGATAAAACTAACATCAAGCAGAGATGTTAGTAGCTTCATCGAACGTCAACCTCCTGAGGTCCAAGCTGACTTTGATCTCCTTAGTCAGTCTCTCATGGTGGAATTCTCAGACGTTACGGTAAATGTGGGTCTGACTGCCGCCCTAATGATCAAACAGGCACGGCCAGAGTCCCCACAGCTATACTATCATCGGCTACGCAAAGCTTATTTCGGTCCACTCAATGAACCAAACATGGAGGAGGATAAAAACTTCAAAGCCCTCTTTGTGCAAAACCTCCATCCAACTACCAGCCATCATCTTGGCGTTTCTGCATGCCCACAAACGCAGACCAGCCACCAACTTCGCGAGCTGGCAATGCGGGCATTCACTAAACAGAGGCTGAGGCAGACTAAACGTCAAAAGCCAGACACTCTTGTCACCGTAGATCGGAGCCTAGCGCTCGAAGGAGCGCCGACCTCCAATCCAAATGGCCCAGGAGCCTCCCGCTTTCCAGACAGGAAAGAGGGACCTCGACCACACAAAAGAGAGCCGGGTCCACACCCGACCTGGCCTGAACGTAAGTTCAAAGACCAGGGCCCTCAATGGAGACCTCGGTTCGAAAATAAATTTCGAACCAATCCAAACCGTAACCAAGGGGGGTCCTATCAAAACCGCGACGACAGGAGAAACCATTATCGTCTGTCCCAAGACCAACGATCATCAGGTAGCTCACCTGTCAAACGACAAAATCATGCGAGAGACCGAGCCCCTGAAACTCAGACGGATCGCGATAGCGAAAGGAGTCTGACTACAGAGGAGGCTCGGGCCATAGAACGCATACTCAAACGAATGCGCGAAAAGTCCAAGGACAAGGCTGATCTGTATACGGTGGAGGCCTCTAAGGCCCCGATTCAGACACAGTCACAACCGATCCAAGTCGACTTAACACTCAACAAAAATACAGAGTCTACTGAAGGGAATGAACATCTCCCAGACCTGTACTTAGGCTCTGACGATCCAGAGCCACTCAATGACATTGTCCAGGACCCTACCATGGACAACACAGCCGCTGACATCAGCCTAATTTCAGGCAACCTGTTCAGATCACTCCAGGCTATAGCGAGAAGATCCCACAGGGACTTGAAGTCCCACCCGTGCTCTCTAGAAATAAGGCCTTACTCTGATGATCGGACGATCATCAACGAGGTAGCCTTAGTTCAACTGACCATCGGACCAATGACACTGATACACCCAGTGCACGTGTCCCACCTTGACAACGTCCCCACTTCTGATTGGAAAAGACACGGCGACCGGAGTCTCCCCGTTTGAGCTCATGACCGGTAGGCAGATGACGATTCCCCTACACTTACTGTATCAGCCAGGAGAGGCTAACATCGCTACGGCCTGTACCACACACCAGTACATGGCTGATCTCCAAGCACACCTGAGAACCACCTTCGCCTTTGCCCAAGAAAAACTAGGCAAAAGTGCAGAAGGATGTAAGGCCTATTATGACCAAAAGTCATCTAGGGACGAACTACAGGTGGGAGACAAAGTGTGGTACTACATGTTCAGCCAACTCACTGGACAAACAAACGGTGGTACCAACCGACTGACGCGGAAATTCCTCCCGCGTTGGGCGGGACCGTACACCAGTGTCAACAAACTATCCCCGGAGGTGTATCAGATAAAGATCACCAAAGGGAGAAAGGAACCCACTCTCAAGTGGATACACCGCAACCAGATAAAGTTGCACAAAACCCCCATGGGATCTACAGGGGACGTTCATGCTCCCAAGTAGTCTCAAACAGATCCCTTAGCTCGCAGTAACCACTAACAACTAACCTCTAACCTCTAACTCTGATTTACTAACGCTTTTCACCTTTCAGTGGTAACTGTGAGTAATTCAATAACTGTAACTGATAACTCTGGTTTTCTCTGTCAATGAATCAATTCTCATTGTAACCTCCGCTGTGTGTACCTTGCTTAACCTCAGGTTGCTCACAAGCGAATACCGCTAGCATTTCCACTGTAATAGACAAGTCTTGGAGTTACAGCAGCAACTCCAAACGGTAAAAACGTCGAAAGACACTGTGTCAGTGGTAAACACTCACAGTGAGACTCTAAAACAAACCAAACCGAACTGTAGACCATACACACACTCAAATGGTCGCCTTGCTGATAAATGACACACTCATAGACATCAGCTCCTCAGTGGACAGCCGAGCAATGAGAAGAATTCTTTGAAGGATCACGCATAGCCATTATGTCCCTTATATAATCACTATGTTTATCCTTGTCCCTAAATGCATGCAAAGTCCCTCCAAGTTATGATCCTAACATATTTTCTTTTATTATAAACACCTCCATAAACTTTAAACAAACTAAATGA
This sequence comes from Neodontobutis hainanensis, assembly GCA_024349245.1. NCBI lineage: Eukaryota > Metazoa > Chordata > Actinopteri > Gobiiformes > Odontobutidae > Neodontobutis > Neodontobutis hainanensis. The sequence continues at coordinate 28,211 of JALDNG010000047.1, forward strand.
GACAGCTCTCTCATTTCTTTGTTTCACAATAAGTCCTTCTTTTAAGTGATAAACTTAACCTATCTCCATTAGCAACGGATACAATACAAACCAAGTAAAGGCCCCTTTACACTTAGATACTTTTCCTTGATCACGTTTGCATCATTACACTTGTTATGACGCCAAACTATGTGTTTAAAGTGTGGCTTACTCCCTGGTCTGCAAGGATGTCGACACGGAAACTTGTGGAACCAGCTTCGTGTCGAAAGGGGGGACTGTAGCAGATCAGCCTCCAGAACGCCACACGGATTATAACATTTGTTTAATCACTTACAGACCTCCAAACTGTTTCACTAAGGGTCTTCAAGATTAACAACTGTTGTTTCACCATCGGCCTCCAAAGACAGGCCGTGGATGTAAATCTTGAGAAGAAGACATGCTAACCCCGTTTTCTTTCAGATAAAAGGACACCAACGTGTTTTGCCAAGGACAGAAAACTTATTAATGACTTTGTTTTGCTTTTATAAGAATTGGAACTTCGTTCTACCCAGCACCGTGTCAAAGGTGACACATGGAACATCACAGACTGCTAGGCACCATGTCCAAAAGCCATAAATCCTGTAGATAAGGTGTCCATCCAGCTTTCTCGAGAACACTTTATTCTAATCCTGATTGACAGTTGAAAATGTCTTTGATCATAGTCGTTCGGGCATGGTCAAACACTACCCCCTTTTGGTTTAACTGGACAAATGACTCTGCACTCAAGAAGGACATTTGGTGTTATTTCATTAAAGGACATTTTGTTATTTTATTACTTAGAAAGATTGTGAATGTACTAACAATTATACTGTTTGTTTCCAGGATGCAGAGTTTTACAAGTCAACTAATTCCTTCCATTCCTACAGAGTTACGTTTTATATTAATAAAATGTAATGAATATATGTTTTTATAATAAGTCTGACAAATGTTTCTTTGCATAATCCTGCAAGTACGAATGTTTTGGTGTGTTTTACGAAAACCAAGGAAAATAGGGTGAAACAAAAGGAATGTTTTAAGACTTAGTTTAAACATTTAAACTCCCCCCAAAGCAATGCCTTACTCCGTAAGACACACCCCGTCCAAAAGTGTTAAAAGTGACCGCTGGTCAAAAACACGCTCTCTCTGCACTACTCTTCGTCTCCTCTTCACTTCGCACTGGACCTCTTGTCCGTTCAGGGCCATAGGCCCTCGAAACTCTCACAAGCTCCGGACCTTGTGTAACGAGTAAATTTTCTTTGTACTTTAAAGCCTGCAAGTTTAGCTTGCCGCGATAAAGTTTCCTTCACACAGCTGCTCAAAGTAGCTTACTTCCTGCCAGCCTGCCAACAAAAGGAAGTTGCCTCGCTTTTATTTTTGAAGATTTCCTGCCTGCTAAAGAGTTAGCTTGACTAAAATCTAGCTTTCTCGAGCAAGTTTAAGCCAGCAACACAGCCGCTAAACCTTCTCCAGTGGACTTCGCAATAACTTTGAAAGACTCAATTCTACTCGGTGTACGACGCTGATGCTAAAAGGCTTGGCTAGTTGTGACAGTAACGAGACGCTTTTTGAATCTCCCGGGCCCACGGCTGCCCCGCTGGAGAGTGGAAACAGCAGGCCATCCTGGAGGCGACAAACGTCATCAGTTGCGACAGGGTTCCGGAGAACCTCTAGACCTCTCGTCGCTAAGATCTGATACCAATCACGACCCCAGGGTGAGTCTAAATGTTACACAAGTTTGGCGTCTAACTGTCTAAACATAACAGCCTTGGCCTCAGAAACCGTCATCGAACCCCTCTAAACGCTCCGTAACAGCCCCTCATTTAATAATAGAGTCAATAATCAATAGGCCTACTTTCTTTTGTTTCACAAAATCCTCTGAAAGTAAAGTGTTTTATCGTTCTTTGATTTACCCATTCACGTGTCAATAATTATCCCTTTGTGTCATTTCCCCTGTCATTATTCACTGTTTAATTTTTTTATAATCTTTAATAAAACCCCATAAAGACATTTACTGTTTCAATGTTTAATTCATTAATTTTCGAAAACGAGAAGAATTTACTTCCTTTAGATTAATGAGACTAGACTAAACAGTTTCTCTGGATCTGTTCAAAACTAGAGTGGTGCCCCGAAAGAAATTAATATTTTGATAAGCAAAATATTAATTATTAATTTTCATAATTAATATTCATATTAATTATTAATTAATAAGACCATATTCACTACACTAGTAACAATATTCTAGAGAGCTTTTTAGTTCCTACTAAATTGTTACATAGGCCATATACTGTATATATATAAAAACATTGTCCTTCACCCTCCGTGGGTGGTCTCATCCTTTGAGCTCAGGTCCTCTACCAGAGTCCTGGGAGCTTGAGGGTTCTGCGTGTATCTTTGGTGTTCCTAGTACTGCACTTTTCTGGATTGTCTGGTTTTCTTCCAGGGATCTGCTGTAGCCACTCTTCCAGTTTGGGGGTCACTGCCCTGAGTGCTCCGATGACCACGGGCACCACTGTCGCCTTCACCTTCCAAGTCTTTTCCAGCTCTTCTCTGAGCCCTTGGTATTTCTCTAGTTTCTGATGATTGAAGGGCCTTTGTGGAGCTGTTGAAAGGGCTCCTAACTTTTGATGGGACCAAAAGGTGGACCTCCAGCCAAGCTTTGGACCACCCCTTCATCAAAATGTCCCACCTGAGCACTGTCCCAGACAGTGAGGACTAGTGAATATATCTGTGACTTTTACAGAACACATGCAGCAGTATAAAGTCAGACGAATGAATCACTTTGATGAAATTATTTATTAATTTTTTTAGTCTGAGGATCTCAGCTGACCTTATGAGGGTATGTCCTGATTGGGGCACCCCTCCATGGCTTCTGATCAAGAGTCTGCTGAGCTGTCTGCAGAGGGTCAAAGCTTTCACCACCAAGATGGAGCTTCAACAACATCATCTGAACTAAAGGTTCAGTCTTGTGTGGCCTCCAATAAACTGGAGGAGGCAACACCCCAAAACATAGAAGTTAACCGCAAAGATGAAGCGCTACATAAAAGTGCCTCTGACTCCGGGGTCCAGTCCAAAGTTGGATCTGAGGGAATGGATGGACTTCCACCCAAAGAGGAAACACCTGAGGATTTGCCAAAGGACTCTGGATTTAGGCTTCCAGTCAACAGTCTCCAACGGAACTGCACCAGAAGTGCTTTCAAATGAGGAATCACCCCCTTCTAGTGAGTCTGATGGAGCAAAAGCCACAGATTCACACCTTCTAACCGGGCAATTGGATGAAGCTACCAATGAGGGAGTCCCCAAGGACGAATTACCCCCCACCAGCACCTCTGACAGAGCCACTGCCTCAGACTCAGGTGTCTGTCTAGATGTGTCTATTAAATTAGAGGATGGACTTCTTCCAAAAGATGAAGCCTTTCCCACCAGCACCTCTGACAGAGCAAACGGCCTTAATTGAAGATCTGCCCAAAGAAGCACCAAATGACAATGAAGCCCAAATCTCTGTGTACAGCAGCAAAGGCCTTAGGAGGATCAAGAAGTTCTTCAGAAAAGTCCTGGGAGCCTTTTGCTCATTTTTAAATTCCGAAATTCAGTGAAGAGCCAACATGGAAATAGACCAAGTGACCAAGCGATTAATTGAAGAAGTGAGGAAATACAGCCATCTCCAACGTCGGTTTAGATGTAGCGGAGTGCATGAAGGGATGGAAGAACTCTCGAGACAAAAGCACGTTTGTCTCCGTAAAAACTCGCCACAAGGAGCGGGATCCAGGAGGAAAAATCCCAGCGTTTTATATATTCCTATCTTGGCTGGCACCTCATGTCAAACATCGGCTTACGGAGTCAAACTTTGACGATAGGGTAAATAATGCGCGTCCTTTTATGTACCTCTATTGTGTTTCCATAGAGGTACATAAAGCTAACTTAACTAGCAATGCTACCACATGGGGTATTGATTTTTTTTTGCAGAAATAATATACCTGTGAGTCAAAAAGCATGTGTAATAGATTGTAATTATATGTAATGGGTTGTATTTATGTAATATAATAGAATGTAATTTTATTTGGCTTACAGAAAATACAAATGCAACAATTTAGCATTTGCAATTTATGAATATGCAGTGAGTATAGCACTATCTATCAATGAATTAACAATGAATGAATCATCTTTTGTGTATAACTTATACTATTTGCTATTTCTTTCATAATCACAGGATGGGACTGATACCAGCTCAAACTCCACCGGTTTATCGGATGTGAGACCTCCGGCCAACAGCGATGGTGACCAATTACCAAATGGTAGAGCCCCCATCACCAGCCATCAATTCTGTCCCCGCAGTCATCTCTTCTGTCCCTGCAGTTATCTCTTCTGTCCCCCAGTCATCTCTTCTGTCCTCGCAGCCATCTCTTCTGTCCCCACAGCCATCTCTTCTGTCCCCTCAGCCATCTCTTCTGTCCCAGCAGTTATCTCTTCTGTCCCCCAGTCCAAGAATGGCACAAAAAAGGAAGAGAAAAGAAAAAGATGACTGGGTCCAAGTGCAGGTTGCTCGGTTGGAGGCTCAGTTGGAGGAACGGCGGGTGGAGCTGCAACAGAGACTGTGTCAAGGCAATGATGAGAGCGACCGGTTTGGACAAACTGTTGCAGATCTGCTGCGGACTGCGCAGGCAATGCACTGTATCTGCAGTTTGCACTTTTGCTTTTTAGTTATTTTTTGTATATAGTTTGCACTTTTAGCTGTTTTATTTATTGTCTGTTCAAACCAATTCATGCAGGTTATACGGTAGTTTGCATCATTTCTGAAGTTTCTCTTTTACATCTATTTTTGATAATAATTGTAGATCATTGCACTTTAATACATTGTACTGTCATGCCCATATTTGTATGTAGTTTACACTTTTTATTTAAAAAAAATACTGCTGTTTCAAACATTAACTAATAGTAGCACATGTGTCTGTGTTTGCTCCTTTGCATCTATTTTTAATTTACAATTCAAGATCATTGCACCTGTTTTTTACTATCTTTTGCATCTAACAATTTGTGTATAATGTTTGAACCAATTATGTTGGTTCCTGCTGTATGCATATTTTATGGTTAAGGTTACAGTAAATTAAGATCTTACAGTTAATTTATTTGTATAGTTTGCTCTTTTGCATGGTGCATTATCTTATACATAGTTCGACCATTTGTATGTATAGTACAAACTTAAAAAAAAATAAAATATCCCTCATGTCATTTATTGGTGCATTATATTTTACACCAATACAATTTACACGCCAAAGTTGACCACGACACATGTTGTTTTGCCATGGCACAATTCCGTGGGGTGACTGAAATGTCATTTCAAACACCGTGGAACCCGCTTGCGTACTGCAGAGCAAAACAGACATACGCAGAAGTATAAATGCTCACCACGGCGTCGCCTACGTGCGTAGCCTACAAAGTACACTATGGCGCACCCGACGCAGAAGTCTAAATCGGCCTTAATTGCGCAAACGCACCGCAGGTTTTCCACGCACGTCAAATCGTGTCTTTGCATTGACTTAACATGTAAATCACTCGCGCTTAACGCTTAATTCGCGTTTGGTGTGAACGCACCTTAACCCTGTCTGTGTTTTCTGATTGACTTCCTGCCCTTGTGTCTTACCCTCCTGTGTAACTGCGTGCTCAGCCCTGATGTGTTTCACCCGTCCCAAGTTGTGTGACTTTATAACCTGTGTGGTTTCCCCTGCTCAGTGTCAGGTTGTCTTCACCCCTACCGTGAGTTTGTATGTGAGTTACCGATCTGGTTTCCTTGTGGTTCAGTCTGTTGTATTGTATTGTACGCCATGTGTTCTGTGGATTATTATTCCTAGTGTTTCCTCGCCTGGTGTTCTTCTTGTGCTGCATGTATTGGACTATTGTATGCTCAGACCCTGGCCTTTTTTCTACCTTGTTTCCTGGATTTGTATTTGTACCTTTTGCCGGCTAAATAAACCTTTTTGACCCTTCTGCCTTTGTTTGGGTAATGCACCTTGAGTCTCACCTGTTCCGGACTGTAGGTCCATAACAACAAAACAAAAGAAAGAAAAGATTCAGATTTTTATTACAATTCCATGTAAGAGCAAGTTCTCAATGCCCAATACTAGTAACAATATTCTAGAGCGCTCTTCAGTTCATACTAAATTGTAACATTGGCTATATATATATATATATATATATATATATATATATATACACTCAGCTAAAGGATTATTAGGAACACCATACTAATACTGTGTTTGACCCCATTTCTCCTTCAGATCTGCCTTCATTCTACGTGGCATTGAGTCAACAAGGTGCTGAAAGTATTCTTTAGAAATGTTGGCCCATAATGAGAGGATAGCATCCTGCAGTTGATGAAGAAGATGACATTTTAGTTCAGTCAACTCATCGTCATGTTCAAGAAACCAATTTGAAATGATTGGAGCTTTGTGACATAGTGCATTTTCCTGCTGGAAGTAGCATCAGAGGATGGCTACATGGTGGTCATAAAGGGTTGGACATGGTCAGAAACAATGCTCAGGTAGGCCGTGGCATTTAAACGATGCCCAATTGACACTAAGGGGCCTAAAGTGTGCCAAGAAAACATCCCCCACAGCATCACACCACCAGCCTGCACAGTGGTAACAAGGCATGATGGATCCATGTGACTCTACCATCTGAATGTCTCATCTGGGGGCTCTCCCCTGGGGCTCTGGGGCTCCTCCCCCAGAAAATTTAGATCAAAACAGAAAAAATATATATAAACAAATTACAATTAATTTATTGTTTTGTGTCTACTAAGTTTTGGATGTTTAAAATTGGCACCCTCAGCCCGGAAGCTGTGCATGGGTTGTACTTGAATGTTCCAACATGACAATGATCCAAAGCACAAGGCCAAGTCGACCTGTCATTGGCTACAGCAGCATAAAGTAAGGTTCTGGACTGTCCTCAGTCTCCTGACCTCAGTATCATTGAGACACTCTGGGAGATCTCAAACCTGCAGTTTATGTAAGATAGTCAAAGAATTTATAGGAACTGGAGGCTTTTTGCCAAGAAGAATGGACAGCTTTACCATCTGAGAAAATAAAGAGCCTCATCCACAACTACCACAAAAGACTTCAAGCTGCCATTGATGTTAAAGGTGACAATACACAGTATTAAGAACTGGGGTCTTAATACCATGTCTTAAGAATTTATGATCAGGGTCATTTGGGTAGTTTCTGTTGTCCACTAACTACTAACTGTAAATGATACAACATTTGTTGTGTTATTACTTATATTCCCTGAAAAGTGTCCAAAAAATCACACATTCTGCCAGAGTAGAACTTATGAGCAACACTGTAAATGGTTTAGAGATTTACACCTTCTTGCTGCCCCCTTCTGCAACAGAAACTGGAAGACATTTCTCTGACAGGGATTAGCTTCGAGCAGCGGATAAAACTTTTGAAATAAAAAATAAGCTCATACCTAAGGCAGTCGTATTGTCATTATTATATCTAATCTCTTTTTTACAGTGTGCATGTGGGTACCTGGTGGACCTCGTGCCAGCCATTCTCATCCTGGCAGCAGACCGAGGCGTGGTTGTTGAGTAGCAGTTCGCAGCAGCCAGGGTCTCCACCCACCATAACACTGTGATACAGAGGGGTCAGGCCGCGGCTGTCTTTGTAGTCCGGAGACGCCCCCAACTCTAGCAGGGTCTGTGTGGGACACAGAGGCAAGAGAGGTGCAATAGAGGAGTGTTATTCACAGGACAGATTAATGCATGTTGATTTTAATACAGCAATCTGTTGAAATAGTCTAGGTCAAAGTCCCTTTATTGTTTTTCTAACACAACAAATAAGAGGCTACCTAAAATTTCCTAAAATGCAAGAGCGGTATAAAAAGTTATGCATTTTTGTAATCAGGACATAGGATATATACAAGAAGAAAAGCATCTGCAAGTTCCACATTTTGATTAGAGTCTAAGTGGCATAGGACGCAAACAATTTTGAAAAAAAAAAACAAAAACAGAATCTGCTTAGTTTTATGGCCTGGGGAAGCTGGTATCAACGGGCAAAATGGGCTAAAAATAAACCCAATTTCTCATCTGCGCTACTGCTTTAATCACCTCATCACTGCACTGACAGCTCTGCATGCACAAGCACCTCATTTTGCTGTAGGTGCAAAGAATACAGTGTCAGATCTCGCATTTTGACACAAACAGCTCAAACGAGGGCAGGCGCTAACGGGCTACTCACCATCAGGCTCAGCTGGTTCTTGGAGTGAGCTGCTTTGTGCAGCGCCGTCATGCCGCCCTTGGCTCTGAAGTCCAGGTGAGCCCCTCCGTTCCTCAGCACCTTGATCAAATCCACAGCGTTGTCCAGATGAACCGCCAGGGTCAACGGGCTCTCTGGGACAAAAGAAGAGCACAGGACAGGGTTAATACTTGCCCCAAAATGTGTGAAAAAGGATTCATAGAAATATCCGCTGTCTGTTAGAGTTGTAGAGATTGCCTGGAACTATATCACAGTAGTTCCATATATGATGTAGTTCTCACAAGATATTTATTTATTTATTTTTGTTATTTATATGGTGCTTTTCCACCTAGTAGGCACTTAACGCACATTTTATAGTACATACTGAATACATGTATCATTGTTACTTCAGAATACTCCACAGTGGCCCTTTAGTGTTTGAGTTGCATGCACATTTTGTTAAGTTAAGTGGACAGAATGGACAAAAATAGTATATTACGTAAATAGACTGTAAAGTTGTTTTGCAAATGGCAGCCACTTGACCATGTGTGTGCTGTCTGTGATGGGTATAAAACATTAGTGAATGGCTTAACATTTAGGTGCTTTATTTACACGAGCATTTAGGCTACTACAGTAAAAGGCTACATGCCACAACTCACTAAAGTATTAGGACTATGTTATGTTGGAACTGTACAGATGGTTTTAGGACCTTCGCACTAGATGGGGGAATGGAGCACTGCAAAAATTATTATTAGTATTATTAGCTCACTGACCACAATACAGGACTGTGTAGACTGTCTACTAAAGAAAAAAAGCCTAGACCTAACCCTAACCTTTTTCAAACAAAGCGTTGTTGTTCCTCTTCCAGGTCAACTTATTGTTGAGATTGACTTCAAAATATGACAACTTTAGTCACATGGTCTTTAATAAAAACCTTTAAAAATCAACTCATTCACCACTCTAAATAATAGTAATGTTCCTGTAAACCTGGTCTAATCTGAAATCAAACCCAATAATCTAGTGTCATATAAGAATTTTTTAATCTGACAAGATGAATGGCCGTGCCTTTAATCAGCTGTGTGTGAGGTATGTTTCAAAGAAGGCATCTGGATGTAGGTTTGAATGTTTTCTCTCTAATCCAAGGGACTGTCAATTCTGAATTTAACTGATAAGAGAGCTGAATTTTATATCCTCAGAAGGAGGGGTTGAACCTGAGACTACTGTGATTGGACAAAAGCTGATAAAAGCCAGTCTGAAGACCCTGGTCTGAGTGTTGAAAGGAGTTGTATTGGGCATTGGTAGTGCTGGTGGGGGAGTCTATATGCTTTTGTGAACAGTTAGGATGCACGGCAAAACATCTTTACCTTCAAACTTATGTCCCAGATACCTTTATTGAAACCCTTTTATCAAATATGTCTTGGATGATTGAGAAGATGTATAAGAAAAAAATGAAACCCTGACTTGTGAAGCTCCTGATTTGGTTAAAGAAATGTCTGAATAATTATTTTCCATTCTGACTAACAAAAGACAGTTGAAAAGGTGTGTAAGTTAAAACACAATCTTTATTAAAAACTGAGGTCAATCTGAGGTCTGCCTGACAAGATTAGCATACACATTGTTAAAGCAGCAAAACCTACATTTGGGTAAAAGTAAAACATTTTAACATTCTGTGGCCATTCAAGGAGTACACATAAATTTTATCATAAACATTAACTCCAATACATCCACAGACTGTAAAAAATAGCTCTCACAGAACATTATGACTACCTCACCTTCATTCATGTAGAATTGCTCTTTATCCACTCCACATTGGCGACTCCACATGCTCATAAATAAACATCATTCTCACCCTTAAGTGAAGTAGCACCTAAACAAGCCACAAAATTATTGTAATGGATTTTAAAACACTACTTCAAATGATTAGCCTAAGTGCAAATAAAATCTGAGGACAAGGCTCTAATTTGGTCAGCTCTTCCAAGTAAATACACTTCATCCTCGTGGTCTATTTTAAGATGTGCCTTGTTAGTGGCATAGAGCCCTTCACAAATGCAGGTTAATTACTGTTCCCAGGTCTCTGATGGCTTCTTGTCAATGTCGGCAATCGATGCCCCTCATACACTATCAGTTGGTACGTATTATACTACTATAACTACTGAGGATGAAAAATGATCAGGTAAATAAAAGGATCTGAACTTTGTACTTTAGACCTGGGTACAGTATTAGCATGTTTACTTTGACAGCATGTTTTACTAACATTGACAGTTTAATTCCCGCCTCGCCACAGTTCATACTGTTGTTGTGTCCTTGGGCAAGACACTTAACCCACCTTGCCTCCAGTGACTGTGGCTCTGGTGCATTAATGTGTTTGTGAATGGGAGAATGGAAGCTTGATGTAAAGTGCTTTGAGTGCCTAGTAGATGAAAAAGCGCTATATAAAAGCAATACCATTTACCAGCTTTGGATCCTTTACACAAAGGAAATCCATCTGTGGATGCGCTCTGCAGTGTATATGAATTCCTGCTGTTATTCGTGAAATACATGTATTTTGGAATCATGGAAATTCATGTCCCGTAAGTTCACAGGTGAAATTAGCCAAGTATAGAGTGTGCTTTCATGACTTGACTTGTCAATCTGAAAAATAAAAACTTGTTTATCCCATAGCCTTTTTTGAGACTGGAGCATTGCGTTTCATTTCATGAAAATCTGGCCCTAAAGGCTCTTGATCAAGACCAGTGTATGATACAGTGAACAGTTCAGTCTAAGTCCATGCTGGACATTGGCCAGGTAGTCACCAGGGTCACACTGACAGACAAGCATTCACACTCACATTCATTCACTAGGAGAAATTTAAGTGTCATAGTGTGCCCGTATATACAAAAAATAAAAAAAAAAGGACCCTAGATTTCAAATTTGAAGACCTCCGAGATTGATTTTCAATTGCCCCTCAAGACGTATGTGTGTGTTATTTACTTAAATAAATGTATATATATATATATATATATATATATATATATATATATATATATATATATATATATATATATATATATATGTATCCTAACATTTTGGAATTTTATGGTTTTCTGAATATGTTTGTCTTACAATGTGATCTGATCTTTATCGAAATCAAGGGTATTCTGATCTTTAATGTCTTAACATTTACATTTACATTTAGTCATTTAGCAGACGCTTTTATCCAAAGCGACTTACAAGTGAGAAAAACAATGGAAGCAATTTCAACAACACAAGGTAACAAAAGCATAAGTGCACAAAAACTAGTCAGTTAAAACCTAGCACAGTAATCAAAGCCAAGGATAAGAGTTTTTTTATTATTAAAGAAAAGGAATCGATAGAAAGGAAGTAGAATTCAGTGTTTGTCAGTCAGGTGTTGACAGAAAAGATGTGTTTTGAAGTGTTTTTAAAGATGACAACAAAATCTGCTGATCTTGCAGCAGTAGATCATTCCACCAATGTGGAACAGATCCAGGAAAGTACGCGAGAGTGATTTTTTCCTTTTTGGGATGGTGCAACCAGACGTTGTTCATTTGCAGAGCGCAGGGATCTGGTAGAACATAGGTCTGTGTTAGTGTGTGAAGTATGAGGGGCCGGAGCCAGTGGTGGTCTTGTAGGCCAAGAGCATAGCTTTGAACTTGATGCGTGCATCAACAGGAGCCAATGTAACCTAATGAGGAGAGGAGTTACGTGCGCTCTCTTCGGTTCTTTAAAGACCACTCTTGCCGCTGCATTCTGGATCAGCTGCAGAGGTTTGGTTGTGCAGCAGGGAGTCCAGCCAGAAGAGCATTGCAATAATCCAGTTTGGACAAGACAAGAGCCTGGAATAGGATTTGCGTAGAGTGCTCCGATAGGAAAGGTCTAATTTTCCTAATGTTGTAGAGGATGAACCTACAGGACCTGGTGGTGCTGGCAACATGACTTGTGAAGTTTAGTTGATCATCAATTACCACTCCCAGATTTCTGGCAGTGCTGGATGGTGTAATGGTTGATGAGCCTAGTTGAATGGAGAGGTTGTGGCGGGTCTTTGGGTTGGCAGGAATCACTAGCAGTTCTGTTTTTCCAAGGTTCAGCTGCAAGTGATGGTCCTTCATCCAAAGTGAGATGTCACTCAGGCACGCCGATACACGAGCAGAGACCGTCGGATCATCAGGTTGAAATGACAAGTTGAGTTGAGTGTCATCTGCAGCAGTGATAGGAAAAGCCATGCTTCTGAATGACAGAGCTAAGGGATGTCATGTAAATGGAAAAGAGTAGCGGTCCAAGCACTGAGCCCTGAGGCACCCCTGTATTAAGATGTTGTGACTCAGAGACCTCGTTTCTCCAGGATACTCTGAATGACCTACCCGAGAGGTAAGACTTGAACCATTGCAACGCCATTCCAGAGACACCCATCGCACTGAGAGAAGACAAGAGGATGTGATGGTTAACGGTGTCAAAGGCAGCAGACAGGTCCAGTAAGATGAGGACAGATGACTTGGATGTTGCCTTTGCCAGTCTCAGGGCTTCGATGACTGAGAGCAGTGCAGTTTCGGTGGAATGTCCGCTCTTGAACCCAGACTGGTTCTGGTCCAGGAGGTTGTTTCGTGTGAGAAAGGACGAGGGCTGGTTAAACACAACTCGCTCCAGAGCTTTGGCAGTAAAGGGAAGGAGGGAAACCGGTCTGTAGTTTTATAACAGTGAAGGGTTGAGAGTGGGTTTCTTCAGTAGTGGTGTGATGCGGGCCTCTTTGTAAGCTGTGGGGTATGACCCAGTGGAGAGAGATGAGTTGATGATGTGGGTGAGAGCAGGTACGACAGATGGAGAGATGGCCTGAAGGAGATGTGTGGGGATGGGATCTGGCGGGCAGGTGGTAGTAGTCAGTTTTTGCAGAAGTGACATCAGCAGAGAAATTAGAGAGGAGAGACTGGTAGATAGAGAGGTCAGTACGATCTTTTGACTTGCGCCATTTTCTCTCAGCTGACCGGAGGCTGGTGCGATGCTCGCGTAGAACATCGGATAACCAGGGGGCAGACAAGGATGTACGAGCTGGTCTGGATATAAGAGGGCATAAGTTGTCCAAGCAGGATGTAAGAGTGGAGCACAGAGTGTCAGTGGCAATGTTGGTGTTTAAAAGCGAGAGCTCCTCAAGAGGGGGAAGCGCAGAAGAGACAGCAGAGGAAAACGAGAGGGACTGAGTGAACGCAGGTTACGTCGGAAAGTGACCAGCGGTAAAACTGTTGCAGTGTCTGGAGAAGTTAGATCGAGGTCAAGAGTTACGAAGAAATGATTTAAAAAATTGTTTCTTTACATAAAGCTGGAAAGGGTTACAAAGAAATTTCAAAAAGATTAGAAGTTCACCAGTCTACAGTTCGGCAAACAATCTACAAATGGAGACGCTTTGGGCCTGTTGCTACTCTACCAAGAAGTGGGCGCCCAGTCCAAATGACACCAAGAACACAAGATTTGAATGCATCATTGCAACTTTCTAACATCTCTGTTCATGAGTCTACAATACGTAAAACACTGAACAAGCAGGGTATCCACAGCAGGACACCATTAAGGAAGCCGATGCTGCGTGCCTGAAGTTTGCAAAAGAGCACACTGATACGCCACAGCGGCATTGGCAAAATGTGTTGTGGACTGATGAAACTAAGTTTTAACTATTGGAATGAAAACATCATCCCAACTGTAAATTATGATGAAGGAAACATCATAATTTGGGCCTGCTTTGCTGCATCAGGGCCAGATCAGCTTGCAATCATTGAGGGGAAGATGAATTCCCAAGTGTATCAGACAATTCTTCAGGATAATGTAAAGATGTCTGTACATCAGCTGAAACTGTGTAGAAGGTGAAGCACAGGACAACGACCAAAACACCAGAGCAAGTCCACAACAGAATGGCTTAAGAAAAACAAATCCGCATTTTGGATTGGCCAAGTCAGAGCCCAGACCTTAACCCAAATGAGATGCTATGAACTGACCTGAAGAGTGTCATACGCATGAGACATCCAAAGAATATGACAGAGCTAAAGCCATTTCACATATATATATATATATATAAAATTTATTTCCAATTGTTTTATTGTTTTTGGTGTTAATTACCCAATGTGGTGTGTGTAGGACTAACTGATGCTTCCATAAATAAGATAAAACCTAAACAAAACTGCTTCAGCTTTACTACAACAGGATAATAAACTTTGAGAAACAATTTTTGTTTTGGTACTGGACATACAAATAGACTATTCATTCATTAATTGTCTACTGCTTTGTCCCGTTAGGGTTCGCGGATGACTGGAGCCTATCCCAGCAGCTTTGGGCCTGAGGAGGATTACACCCTGGACATTGGCCAGTTAGTCGCAGGGCTGACTACAAATCTAGTAAAAAAAAATCTATTATTAATTATTAAGTAAAACTACATTTAAATTGCCTTTTGTATTTAAGACCAAAGGCGAATAGCAGAGGCAAAAATGTAATAGAATTTGAATTGGTCATTAAATAAAATGTAGTCCAACAAATGTACTACACAAGTCCGATCGGCATTGTTTTTTCTGTTCAAAGAACAAGTAACTTTTTATTTGTCTGTGATACTATTTTGAGATATGCCACAATTACGATGAAAAAGCATAGCAGTGCTAAAACGGCAGACTGGTCGTCATGGTGACAGCAGGTGCGTGGCTTACAGTTACTACGCTCGCTCTCCTGCATTTATCACAAGCCTGTAAAAGGGAGCTGTACACAGGGAACCACACGGGCAGCCATAATGCTGTGTAGCATTACACCATACAAAGTGGAGTGGATGTGAGTAAAGAGATAGTTTAGTAATTGTCAGCAGGTAGACAACAGGTTCATTTACTCCCACTTAGAGAAAAAAATATATGTTTGTAACTAAAACACTTAGGACTATGAGGAAGCCAGGATAGATTTTGTATTGCACAGCAGTGATTATATTATTGGAACACTTCACTGGTTTGGTTATTATGGTTCAAAACAGTTACACACTTAACTGGGTACATATTAGTCTTCTTCAGAAAGAAATAAAAACAAAAACAGGACAGTCCTAATATCTTGATGTTTTCCATTTTTCAGACAATTTTTGATTTTAATAAAAATATATATATATATATATATATATATATATATATATATATATATATATATATATATATATATATATATATATATATATGTATATATATATATATATATATATATATATATATATATATATATATATATATATATATATATATATATACATACACACACACATATGTATATATACCATATGTATTTCACATTAATTTACGATAGAAATATAAGCTATCGTAATTGGCTCTTCATACACAATTACAATCCAGATTGGAATAGTTGGACTTGAAAGAAAAAGCCTGTCTTCTCTCGCTACTGGTTATTCTCTTTATTGTAGCTCTATATTGGTGAATATTATAACACTGCGCTTTACTTCATGTAACAAAACCCAATATTATCTAGAGGTACAACCATGGTGTATTTTACGTTCCCCTCAGGAAAAGGGGTTTTCTGTTAATGGTCCAAATTAATGAGCCAATCCTGCTTACCTCCAGTGTCGCTGTCCTGGTAGTTGGGATCCAAGCCACGCTCCAGCATCTTGGAGAGTTTTTCCACTTGATTATGCTGGATTAGGTCCATGAACTTTCTCAGATTGGCCTATACAAGACAAGAGAAAGAGTGTGTGGTTCCAGTGAGAACAATATAATAATGGCACTGAGTAAAGGCAGTTTAAAAGGTTATTTTGAAACTAAATGAAAATAAATAGACGTTGACAACATTGAGAAGACAATAATAGAAAAGATGGTAGCACAACAGGTTATAGTAAAAACATGTAACATATGGGCTAAAAATAATAATAAAATAATAAAAAGTCTTTTGACCCAACAACACCAACAGTTTTGTCTCTTTATTTTTCGGCCTGATAAATAATATCTTTCTTGTGAACACTGCCTTCCAGACAGATTTATAATTCACAATGAAACTTATCAGATCTGAACTGTCTCTTCTAACAAAAAACACGACTTTGGGCACATAAAAGATATATATATATACTGCTCCTATATACTCGGAAGAACTTCTCATTAATGAATAAAACCCTTTTTGTAATAAGCTTAATTTTTATCTTACAGTTTATGTCATCAGTAAAGTAATATTTAGTACTGTGTGATATCAATATTTTTGTATTCTCATAGCTTAGTACAACGCAAAAAAATAAATAAATTGTTTTTTGTTAATGTTTGCCAGAACATTAACCCTGAACAAAATAATTTAGTTGATCTGCATGTGGATTTTGTAAATGTAAATGCATTTCTATCCTGTGTATCACTCACTATAAAATGAAAACATAAATGCTGTCAGAACTGAACAATGCAATACCAAAAGCACAGCACTGATGGAGTCAACAAGAGAGGTGTAGCCTCAGGTTTACTTTGATGGACTCATTCAAATGTTAATCTGTCCATCTGCTTCTGAACTCTGACATGTCAGTAAGACTGACTCACAAAGATACAGTATGTAGACCCAAACAAAGCAAACTTACAAACAAGCAAACAGCTTAATGAAGATTCTTAAAGCTATCTGGCTCTACAAAAGTCCAAAAATGCTGAGAATGCTAGCTGCCCTGGTGGAAAAAAGTGGATTTTTCCCTTTTCCTATAGGAACTACCATCCCAATACATCTTTTCAGACTTTTATGGACCTTTTCTTCTGTACTCCAAATTACTCTGGACTTAAATGACTTAAACAAAAGACTCTCAACATTGTTCATGAATGACTGCTCTTATCTACCTGAACAGCATTGCCACCTCTATCACTCCTTTAATGACTGTCATTATGTACACTCCTATATATCTGAACACCGTAATGGGCTACATTAATAACTGCTCTTATGCAAACTCTTATGTGATAGTCTGAACAAATCTACCTCTCTGTTTTGTTCAAATCACACATTCTACATTGACTACCTTATGCTTTTTACATAGACCTATGTAAAAAGCTCAATGTAGTCAAACAGTTAAATTTACACTACACAGTGTGCACAATTATTAGGCAAGTGATTATTTTGACCATATCATCATTTTATCCATAATTTCCAACTCCAAGCTGTATAAACTTGAATCTATTTTGGATTTAATGCATATCAGATGATATATGTATTTGTGTAACGAGGGAGATCAACACCCTATATCAAGGTGTGCATAATTATTAGGCAGATTCTTCTCATCAGGAAAAATGGGCCAAAAAGAGATTTAACTGACTCTGAAAAGTCAAACATTTTAAAAAGTCTTGAAATATCTAAAATATTGAGGCGTAATCACAAAACCATCAAACGTTTTGTAGCAAAATAGTCAACAGGGTTGCAAGAAACGTGTCGAGAAGAAATGACGCAAATTAACCGCCAAAGATTTGTGAAGAATATAACGTGAAGCTCAAACGGGGTGGCAGTAGCTCAGTGGTAGAGCAGCTGTCCTTCAACCGGCAGGTGGGTGGTTCGATCCCCGCTCGAAACATCCCAAAAAATCATAACATCCCGCTCTCCCCCACAGTTAATACTATTGTTGTATCCTTGGGAATGGACCACTGGAGGCAAGGTGGGTTGAGTGTCTTTCCACACCTGCAACCTACCTGGAGTGTCAAGAAGTACGAGGTGTTCAGTTCTTAGAGACATGGCCAAGGTAAGAAAGGCTGAAACCCAACCACCTCTGAACAAGACACATAAGTTGAAACGTCAAGATTGGGCCAAGAAATATCTGAAAAGAGATATTTCCAAGGTTTTGTGGACTGATGAGATGAGAGTGACTCTTGACGGATCAGATGGATGGACCCGTGGTTGGATCAATAACAGACACAGAGCTCCACTTCGACTCAGACGCCAGCGAGGTGGAGGTGGGGTACTGGTATGTGCAGGTATTATTAAAGATGAGCTAGTTGGATATTTTCGGGTTGAAAATGGACTCAAAATCAACTCTCAGACTTACTGCCAATATTTAGAAGACACTTTCTTCAAGCAGTGGAAAAAGTCTGCATCTTTCAAGAAGACTTTGATTTTTGTGCAAGACAACGCACCATCCCATGCATCAAAGTTCTCCAGTGCGTGGCTGGCCAGTAAAGGCCTTAAAGATGAAAAACTAATGACATGGCCCCCTTCTTCACTTGACTTAAATGCTTTGAGAACTTTTGGGCCCTTCTTAAGCAGGACATTTGCAGTAAAGGTGATTCTGACCAGATCAAAAGAACTGACTGACTCCATGACTGGAAGGCTTGTGTCTGTTATCAAAAAGAAGGGTGGCTATATTGATCACTGAGTTTTTTTTTTTTTTTATTTCAGAAAAGTTTATTTGTAAATTTTGAGTGTGTTTATTATTCTTACTTTAATAAAAATGGTGTACATGTAGATATTCTCATAAGAAAGCCAAAACTTCATTTCACCTAAATGTTCAGGTTTGAGGGTTTGTTAACATTTTGTATTGACCAAGAGCACTGTAGTTGTACAATAACAATATAAATCCTCAAAAATTCCTAATGAACTATTATTAGATTATAATTATATCATATAATAATCCTCAATTTTTGCCTAATAATTGTGCACACAGTGTATATTAATGTAACCGTCCACTGGTGGATGTATTTTTTTTAATGTGTCATGACTTTCTCCTACCTTAGTGGCTTTATATCAATCAATATTTATTTATATAGCGCCTTCCAACAACCACAGATTGAACCAAGGTGCTGTACAACATTAATAAAAAATAAACATATTTACAAATAGGTTTAAAACACATTTACACAATAAAAACAGAGCAGTGTCACAGAGCCATTAAATGCAAAAAGCCATTTTAAATAAATATGTTTTAAGTTTGGTTTTAAACAGATGCCGGTCAGTGATGGAACGTAACTCAACAGGCAAGGAGTTCCAGAGTTTAGGACCGGCCACTGCAAAAGAACAATTGCCCTACTGTTTGAACCGGGACCGGGGCACCTTCAGCAGATGTTGCCCAGCAGAACGTAGAACTCTGCTGGGTTGGTGAGGGGTGAGAATCTCACACAGATAAGAAGGTGCAAGGCCTGTGAGTGCATTAAAAACAAACATTAAGATTTTAAAATGAATTCTAAACTGAACAGGGAGCCAGTGCAGGGAGTACAGGACAGGTGTGATCTTGTGTTTAAGACTGTTAGTTAGCAGTCGGGCAGCAGCATTTTTCACAAGCTGCAAACGGTGAAGTCCGGTTTGGTTAACTCCCACATAGAGTGCATTGCAGTAGTCTATGCGGGAACTGATAAAAGCATGGATGACTTTCTCCAGATCAGCTCGACTTAAAAAGGGTTTAACCTTTGAAAGGAGGCGAGGCTGAAAAAAGCTTGCCCTAACCACAGAATCTATTTGTTTTTCAAATTTTAGACTGCTGTCTAGTTTTACCCCCAGATTTTTGACAACGTGGATAAGATGGGGGGCCAAAGCAAAAGGACCGGGAGCTAAAACGCTGGGCAGGTTGGATGTGCCAAACACAATACATTCAGTTTTATCCTCATTCAAACAGAGGAAATTCTGGGACAGCCACAGTTTAATGTCCTCTAAACATCTGTTGATGGACTGAAGACTATTGGGACAAGCAGGGACAACCGGAAGGTAAACCTGCAGGTCGTCTGCGTACAGATGAAAGGACATATTGTGCTTTGAAATAACTGCACCTAACGGCAACAAATACAAGGAAAATAAAACAGGGCCCAAAATGGAACCTTGTGGCACTCCAAAGGTCAAGTGAGCCGAGGAGGAGGAGAGGTCACCAATCCTAACAGAATAAGTCCTCTCTGTTAAATACGACCTAAACCACTGCAGCACAGGTCCCTGAAGCCCAACCTGTTGTTCCAGACGTGTCAGCAGGACTGAGTGGTCCATGGTGTCAAATGCTGCAGTAAGATCCAGCATTATGAGCAGCACTCGCTTCTTCTCATCAAGGGACAAGAGAATGTCGTTTTGTACTTTGAGAAGAGCGGACTCAGTGCTGTGTCGTGTCCTGAAGCCAGACTGAAACTTTTCAAAGATCTGATTGTTCTCCAGAAAAGACTGTAACTGTAAGAATACTATCTTTTCCAAAACCTTCGATAGAAAAGGTAAAAGGGACTCAGGTCTAAAATTTGACAGAACAGTTGGATGAAGGTTGGGTTTTTTTAGCAGAGGCCTGACTACTGCGTGCTTGAATACAGTTGGTACAGAACCTGAACTCAGGCAGCTGTTTATAAATGAGAGGAGGCATGGGCCCACTGTGTTAAAAACCTGTTTAAGTATTTTAGGTGGTATAAAGTCCAGAGGACGGTTGGTTGGTCTCAGCCTCTGGACCACCTCAGAGAGGAGAGAGAGTGATACTGGCTCAAACACATTAAATACAGAGAGGACAGGAAAACATATTTATATGTAATAATGTCCCATACTGTTTACAAACAATGCTTTTTTATTTAGTTTCTGACTTGTTTGGTTTATTGTCATTTTATTGTACACCTTTTTATTTAATATTATGTGCTTTTCGGTTGTGTCCACCGTAAATGGTTATTTTTTGATGGGTTTGCAGCATAGATTATAAATTAACATCAATTTTGTGTGCCCATTGCTCCCCCATTCACTGATATTGTCCTTACCACAGAGCAATAAAATGGCGGTTAAATCTGTCCTGAGATCTGACTTATGTCCACATCCACAAATGAGCTTCACATAAATGCCACAGCCTTAACAGCACTAATCATATCAGATGTGTTTACCTTTGCCTCGTAACTGTATATGTTTAGGTGGCTAATTTTCTCAGTCATATCTATCAGGAAAGCAAGATCAAGTAGCATCAGACAATAGAGTCCTCCTCCTTCATTTCCATCAAAGTCTTAATTTCAGCCAGCAGGAAAGTCCTGTGTAATGTTGCTATGGATTTTTGTGAAGTGACGCTCCACGCTACATCTTTTCTTGACCACCGATCAGAGACACACACCTATCGTTTAAATTTGTGAAACAAAACTCTGTTTCCCACTCTTCATAGAAATAGTATGTTTTTAGCATCTTAGCCACAGTCCTGGTTGCCATCGAGCTCACATCACCACTGACTTATCAAGCTTGACTGCAGCACAACTGTTTGGTTGACAACAAATTGGCAAATAAACATTTTGTGCCCAGAGGACGAGCACCTACACATTTGAATGGATATACATGGAATGTTGGTTTACTGAGAGACAAATCAAGTTTGACTAGCTTTGATGGGATACATTAAGGCCAAATCCCAATTCTCTAACTTACCCCTTACTTTAGCCCTACTCCTTGGCCCTCCAAAGGAAGGGGTAAGATTATAGGTTAGCCCTAACAATTGGGACACCACACCTGTAGGGGCATAGATGTATAATAAGAAAATAATATAAGGTCTATAATTATATAATATAACATAACATAGACAAGTCTTCATAATATAGGCTATATACTGTATAATCTAATTTTTATGTAGATTTTAATACATAACATAATATTAAAATGTCTAATAATACCTCTGTCAACATCATACAGTGAATTTATTGTGAGTATTTAGACTTCAGCTGCTGTTTCCTCAGTCCCTGTCACAGACACAACACATTGAAGGATGTTACTACGACCACAAAAAAGGCTGTTTGTTTATGACATATCAATTTATATCAACGGAAAACACATGTAGCAGTGTTATGCATTAGTAGATAAAAATTTTGATAAAGAGTGTGACCTGTGAGGCAAACCTTAAATGTTAGCAAACAGACTTTCCGATGAGGATCAGTGCATGATTGAGTTCAAGATTAAATGAACCTAAAACAGGACTGTTGTAATTAAAACTATTTTAACAATTATTTTTGCACAAATTAGTTACATTTTGCGACTCTCTCACAGCCGGTGTGGTCCTCCAAAATCTGAGTTTGGAGGGGTGTACACGCCTTACCCCTTCCCCTTGATCCAAATGAGTATTTGAAAACCCCTTTGTTTCTTGTGAATGCGCAAAATAAGGGCTAAGGGGTAAGGGGTAGAATCAGGATTGGGCCTTTTGCGAGCCAATTGGAGAGTGACCTTGAGCGACATTGGAGACCCCTACTCTTAACGTTATAGTGTATATTGGATATTTTAATATGGGTTAAAATGGGTGTTTAATGTTTTTTACAATGTTTAAAAGTGGAATATAAACCCTCGATGTAGTTTAAATCACTTTTTCTTCCCTCCAAGAAGCCAAAAAAACAAAACCCAGATCTCCGCCTTAAATCAAACCTTAGAGAGGCACTGTGCAGGATTTTCACCTTAACATAACAGCTTTGGAGTCATTGTGATAGGTTAATGGCTCATTTTCTGGGGAATGGGGTCTGTCCCGAACCTCTCTGGTGCCTCTTAGTGGAAACACCAGCCTTGCAAAATATGGCCAGCAACCCCCTGTACCCTGGATTCAAAAAGTCTTGTAGGAGTATCGGGTCTCAAGAGCTTAACGCCACTACTCATATAAACAGTCGCCCCAGTCAGTCTCAGACATTCATTATGGCAGGCGTAAAAGAAGCTCAAGCAGAGAAAATCGTTGCTCGTGATCAAACGGGAAGAGAGGAGAGCAGGGAGACGATCATCAGTTTTTTCAACATTACACCAAAGCTGTAGGGGAAGCTCTATCGTGAAAAGTACAAATAAAAACAGTGTAGAAACTGCACCACTGGAAGAGAATAGTGTTTTGTCCTAGCACGCTCTGAGTTCAGTTTTTCCCCTAGTCTTTGTCTGTTCTTTTTTGCTGAGTGTTCTAATAAATTTTGTTTTAGCAAATCATAGCAACAATTCATTTGACAAAGCCAGAGTGTGGCAGATATGAAGAAACAACAAACAGTAGCAGTAATTTTTTGGCAAGTAAATCTGCGAATAAAAGGAACGTTAATAAACACAAAAATTGGTAAATGAAACAAGGACAATGGCTGATGTAAAGAGTGTGTATGTATTTAGGGTATGTCAAAGCCAGTAGGAAAAAGAGCATAACCATCTTTTCCTTACAGAAAATCTTTTAGTGCCACATTTTCTAGCGTTAGCAAAAGACGTTAGCATTAAAGCTAATGTCTTTCAGCAGAGCCATGTAGATAACAAAAAGAGGACGCTTGTTGCATTTGTCAAATTACAAACCGCTTCTTCCTGTTTGTGCTGCCACATCATTGGTCACAAGAGGCCGGTGGGCCCATGGTTCGACTCAAACGGTTTGCTTGGCGCGATACAAGATGGATTTACTTGAGTTTGGAAACTCACAAATCTTGCGAGAATCCAGCTGCAGTGCAAGGTTACTCTTCTCCATTTGTGGGAAAAATTGAGAGCATAATAACACACTCTACACAGGAAAATTGGTCTGGGATTGTCAAATCTGCTCTGTATTCTGCTCTGGCTCTTCTAGGGCCAATCATAACGAGGGAGGCGGGATTTTGTTTCACGTCATATTGAGTGCAGCGTTTTCTTCTTCCAATAGCCATGATGGTATACGTTGTGGTTTGTTGACAACTAAAATCAGGAAAAAAATGTTTTGATCTCCTCTAACTGTCAACAAAGTCCATCCAACTATTATACAGAGATGAGTTCTGTAACTTTTTTTTAAGTAAATATGTAAAAGTATTCATTAACTCTAGTCTGGAAGAATGCAAGACTCAGAGTTACAATATAACAAGTAAATGTAGTATTGTTACACTTTGGAACCTATGGCATGCTCATTTTCCAGTTTCTGGCTCAAGATGCGGTTGTCATGTAAACTGTGGGCCAATAATCTGTAAAGTTTCCAGTTAGAGCGGTTGCCATGTAAACAGCCCCCGAGGGAGAGCTGGGAGTCAGATATGAGCAGATGAGAAAAGGCCAGTGCAGTCAAGAGGAGACACAACAGTGCTCGCTGTAGAACGGCTGCGTGCTCCTCCACCTGTCGGATAGATTTCCAGGCCACAATACAAAAATAGATAAGAGAGCAGCTCCCAGAAGGAAAGACAAAATGAGGAAGCAAAAGAAGAACGTCGCCAGAAACCAGGCTGCTAGTAAGACAGATGCACCGTCATTACAGTAATATCAAGTTTAGAAGAACAGTTTTTTATTTTTATTTATTTTCAAAGGTATCGTAAGTTTAGTTACAATGTTGTTGCTCACTACAAGGTTAGACATCTTCTCTTTGTGGCGCAATGTAAATGACTATTTCAGCAAAATGATTCAAGCCTCAATGGAGGTACTCCACTTCACTGGCAAACATCTGTTAGAAAGCTATTGGCATTTTAATGTCTCTTACTCAATGATCACCAGTTTTATGGTATATTACATTCTGAAAATATTGTATTTAAACGGCTAATACGTGGCATATCATTCACAAAATGCAATTTTAATCCCCAAGGGGAAATTCATTTGTTAGGTCTCTTCAAATAAATTCATCTTTCATATAAGGATTGATTGTAGAATCTTGTGGCAGTAGAAGGATTTGTGTCATGCAGCTCACTGATCTTAGATGTCCACTGGCTGCTCTCTGTTGTTCAGCATAAATAACAGAGTTAGTCATTATCGCCTGATAAAACATCTGCAGCAATTTATTGTTAACATTAAAATACATTAGATTCCTTAGAAAATATAGCGAGCTTTGGCCTTTCCTATAAATATCCATCTGTATTTATGAACCAGTCAAGCTTGTTGCCCATATGCAATGTCTCCTTTGATGGTCATGATATGAACTGTAGGTGTATCAGGATGTAGGTCTAAAGTCAATGACCATCTTGGGTCTTTCAGTTTTGAAGGTGTTCAGAATGAGAGTTTTCTTTGCTCCATCTACAAAAGCTCTCAGAGTTATAATCGCGTACGGTAACCCCCAATTTACACCAAAGCAGCAGCAGGGTGTAAGCAAAGTTTAGCAGCATACGTGTGTGAAACGCTTTCTATTTTAATTACATAATTGTCGGACACACTTATTACGAGCAGCATGCTGCTACGCCCCACTCAAGATACGCTGAAGTTCTCTTTTTCAAGCGTATCTGTGTCACTCTATGGAGTTGCATCAGGTGAAACACAGAAAGTAGATACAAAGTGTCAAAAATAAACAGCACAGTTACCCCAAGTAGTATGTATCACGTCCACTTTTAATTGTTTACCTGAGGTTTACTTCACAAAACGTGTGATGCAAAGTAATGTAGCCTTTTTATTGAAAAGAACAGCATAGCAGCAATGGCACTTTATGCTTCTGCTATTAATTGGCGATTTTTTAATTTATCCACGTAAAACAACTATGCCTACGCAACAATGCCTACTCAACAATGCCTACTCAACGCCCAGCGTGACGCTCTCGGTCTAAATGGGGAGTAACACTTTATTTTACACTACACTTAATATATTGTATCTACCTCATTAACTACAATGTAACACACTATGTAACAAACTGTTATAACATGTAACTACATCCATAGATACATACCCTAACCTACCTACAATATGTAAGTACACATCATCCCATTATGTAAGTACTATGTAGTTATGTTATTACACCTCCCGGGATTTGTGAACTTAGTATAATTTTTAGGTGAACCGTGCCACACATGATTTGCTGTCTTTGTAAAAAAAAAAAAAAAAAAAAGGAGGAGCTCTGTTTTTAATGCACTCACTCCCATCATTATAGATTGGCTGTGTCCACACATACAGCAATTCTGGAAACAGGAACGACTGATTTAAGTTAATAATTTGAGTTGTTGAGGTTCATACAGCCTGTTTATGTCAGTACCACAGACATGCACTCATTTACCCAAAAAAGTAGCATGTGCAAATAGATTTGAGACGTTTTACCAGCCTATAGTCATCACAGTAAACAGAATTACAAAATTCTTCACCTTGGCTTTAGGTTTCAAAGAGTGCTAAAACATGGTTTGCTTTTAAACACAAGGCCAAAGCTACATATACGTTTTTTTAACCTCTACATTTCCCTCACCCTGGTGGAGGGTCATAAGAATGGGACTATTGCCTTGGGGCTAAAATATAGGAATACATTTATGTTGAAAAATCCACAAATAGGTGAAGAATAGGGTTTATCAAATTAAAGTTAGAAAGTTATTGAAACAGACAGCTTGATTTCTATGTCCAGTCAATACAGCACACACTTTCAACCAGCCAATGATATGAGGACTTTAGTAACTGTATCAGAATAAACTCTACCTTTCAGCTGGGTACTGACTTTATTGCCCTTGGATTAACTCTGTATTACATTTTAGTTCCCCTGTGTCCACAGATATATTGAATAAATGCTTGTTTACCTTTGTATGGAGTTTGGCGATCTGCTTCTCGTCGATGTTAGGCTGTCTGTACACTCGGCTCTTGTAGCGAAACTGTAGAGGGGAAAACAGAGCTTTACTGGAAAAATGATTTTAACCAGACAGACTTTACTGCAGTGATATTTGAAGGCCTGTGTCTTTGAAATCACATTGCGCTTTTCAAAAATATTACTGATAACTTGTACCACCAAGAAAAAAAATACCTCTCAAACATTCAGTCAAAAATCAAGTGGAGACTGTAGAACTTGGTTTGGTTTAAGGCAGAGGCTTTAGCTGATAAAGCTATGGGTGTCATCTGAGCAGCAATTTTCTCTGTCTGAACAGTAAATATCTCTCTGTCACATCCAAAAAGTAAGAAAATATTGCTTTGCCTTAAACTTGTGAGGCAAGCTGTTTCTCTGAACCTGTCACTTCAGCCTTGCTCTCATGTCAACCCAGCTCTCTGTGTGTCTAGATCCTCTCTCTGTTCTTTAGCCTACATATCCACTGCACTATACTCAGGGGTTATATTTGATAAATATAGTGATCAATAAAGTCTCTGATATGTGCAGGTCTCTGGGTAAAAAGGTTGTACAAAAGGCTATGAACAATTAGCCATTGATTAACCTTGGGCTAAAATCAAGCGTGCTTTGAAAAACATACTGGAGCAGGCTGGTTGGCTTCCTGCTCTTTCACTCCCACTGTGTCTATGGCTGTGCCAGTTCTGGTCAGCATCCTTTTGACACATTTACACCTTGAAAAAAGGCCTGAAAACACTGTTTACCTCAGCTCAGCTGTCAGTTTATTTTTTCTTCTTCACTAAAAATGGCAAGCTGGAAGGACATTTTCTTTTCTGTCTTTGGAATATGAACTTCTTCAATAGACTAAGCTTTGTTTTTTTGGTTTATTGAACTTGAAATTAAACTTTTTAGCCACAGCCATAAACATTAAATTTGGAGTCAACAAGGCCTATGATGAAAGGTACACCATTCCTACTGTGAAACCTGGAGGTGGATCACTGATGTTTTGGGTATGTGTGAGCTACAAAGGCACAAGAAAATGGGATGTACTTGGACGTTCCAACATGACAACGATCCAAAGCACAAGCTCAAGTCGACCTGTCATTGGCTACAGCAGCATAAAGTGAAGGTTCTGGACCTGACCATCTCAGTCTCCTGACCTCAGTATCATTGGTTAGATTAGATTAGATTAGATTC
Source organism: Neodontobutis hainanensis (assembly GCA_024349245.1). NCBI lineage: Eukaryota > Metazoa > Chordata > Actinopteri > Gobiiformes > Odontobutidae > Neodontobutis > Neodontobutis hainanensis. The sequence goes on from JALDNG010000047.1 coordinate 55,937, forward strand.
AACTTTATTTTCATTACACATGTACAAGTACAATGCAACAAAATGCAGTTTAGGTCTAACCAGAAGTGCAATAGCAGCAAGTGCAAGATATCCAGTATTGCTTAAATAAATAAATTAGTATGAAAAAGTAATTTGCAGATGAATATGTACATACTATACGATAATATACAGATGGCTGTTGCTATCAACAGAAATGATAAAATGGTTATATACAATGCTAGACATGGTGTGTCAGGATTCATGTTTTTGGGTGTCTGATTTGGTATGTGTTTTACGGTTTCTGATGTAATGTTTTTTGTAGTTTTGTGGTTATTGTATCTTATTTTGGTGTCAAGTTGTATTTGAGTTTCGGTTGTTATTTTGAAATGTATTGTCTTTAATGGACTTCCTGCCTTGTGTCTTTCCCTCCTGTGTGATTACCTGCTCCGCCCTAATATGTTTCACCTGTCCCTTGTTGTCTATGTCTATTTATATCTGTTTGTCTTTCCTCTCAGGGCCAGGTCATTGTCTCCCTACCTGCAAGGCTGTGTTCTTTTTGTCTTATGTAGAATTCCTAGTCTGTTTTTTGTATTTGTTATATCAAGATCTTTTTCCTGTTTTCTGTGGAAATTTTGTAATGCTCGGACCTTAGCCTTGATTATGTTGTTTCACTGGATGTTCTTTTGATTACTTTATCCTTAAATAAACTTTTGTTAAACGTTTATCTGAGTCTGTGGGTTTTGCATTGGTGTTTTCCTGCTCCTGGGCTATCGGCCGTGACATGGTGAGCTATAAACAGAAGTCAGAAATGGATTATATTATAAAAGTAATTTTTAGTTGGATATGTACTATGAACATAAGATACAGCAGCAATTACTTTAAAGAGAATTGTATGGATGGATGTATACAATGATAAGTAAGGCTATGGTGAGCAGTAGTGCAATAGTTATAGTGCAAATAATTACGAACAGAAGCTGTCTGAATAACAGTAGTGCAGTGGAAGTTATTGCATGTTTATGTAAAGTGCAGTAGTGCATGTGTGAACAGTAGGTACTGTAAATCATAATGAATCTGTAAATCTGTAAATGTAATGAACAGTTGACAGTGCAAATAGTTCTAGTAAACATAAACAGTCCAGTGGTGCAAAAAGTCACAGAAGGGGTGTGCGCAGTGATGAGGGGGGGGCAGTATATGAGAGGGATCAGCAGGGTGCAGAGTTCAATAAAGAGACAGCTCTGGGGGAAAAACTGTTCTTCAGTCTGCTGGTCCTGGTCTTAAAGCACCTGAGCCACTCTGGGGAGATCTCAAACATGCAGTTCATGCAAGACAGTCCAAGAATTTACAGGAACTGGAGGCTTTTTGCCAAGAATAATGGGCAGCATAATTGTTTGACAATAAATGGCTTTAGCCAACCACTAACTATGAGTGAAGGAAAAGGTTTTGTGTTATCATTCATATTCTCTAAAAAACAACCAAAAATAACAATTTATGCCATGATCAATACTGCATATTTACATTTGCAGTGGGTAATTATAGTAAGTGGCCTTACTACTAGCATTGCCTTTTATTGTGGCCAGCCTAAGGCACATGTGCAATAATCATGCTCTCTAATCAGCATCTTGATATGCCACAGCTGTGAGGTGGGTGGATTTTCTCTGCATAGGAGAAGTGCTCACTAACAATGTAACACAGATTTTGACAGATTTATTAACATTTGAGAGAATAAGGACTTTTGTGTACATGTTTAATCTTTCAGCTGCTGAAAAATGAGGCCAAAAACAAAAGTGTTGTGTTAGTACAGTATATGTTCGTTAACAAGCACTGTCCCAACAAAAAAAGAAAAAAACACAGTTAGGGCAACAACAGTGAATACCAGAGAAGAACATAATTAAAAGCAATTTACATGGGACAAAATTGTGGGATAATTTGTGTACTAAATTGTTGGCTGGATGTGTAGACTAGGCTCTAGACTTCCTTTGAATGGCTGCGTTGTACCTCTAGTGATGGGACACCCTTGGTGATGGGCTGGGGGTACTCCCTCAGAATGCGCTCCTCGTCCAGGAACTTGCCGTCGCGCCCGTTGCTGGCTGGCTGGAAGAGGCCGTAGTTGAGCACATCCTTCAAGCTCTGGTTGAGTGTGCACAGGATCCGCTGCTTGGCAACCCACACGGTTGCATCCGGGTTGAAGCGCATGCATTTCTACGAGACGGGGAGAAAAGATTAAGATGAGAAGGCCAGATGTCAGCAGACCATGGGTGTGCATTTTTTGGTTTTAATCAACCTAGTGTAAATATAAAAAACTGGAATTTTGAAATGAGCATTTTTTAAAATCAAAAGTGTATGTAACCTATGTACTGTATAGTTATAGTGTTACAAATAGTAAAGGAAAAGGAAAAGTATGTTGATTACAGACTTGTGCATTCTAAATATGTTTTATTTTTAAGCGGTAGTGACATTTTTTTATTTAATTTCTTCAAAGGAAAGAAATATTGGTTTATGACTTCCTCAAAACGTGTTCAATGTCTTGAAGTCAGTACAGCACAAAAATCAGTACAATGACATTGGAACTTGTGCTTGAACGACACAAACTATGTCCAAGTGACTTTTGACAAACCACGCAGCTTCACAAGCCTTTTAATCTGTGACAGTTTGAAACATCCATCTGCACAGTGGGCCACATCTCCCACAGAGCATGTAACAGACCCGACCCCAGGCCCCGTTCAGCTGCCCAGTCCCTCTGATAAATAAACTCACAATGGCAGGATTTGTGGCAAGTGGAGGATTACAGCCGCTGTGCTGGTTGAGTTCGGGAAGTGTGTGAGGATCTGTGATAAGAGCTGAGGAGAGTGGCATTTGAGCTCTGCTGCTGTCATCCTGGAGCCTGGTGGGAGTGTGTACAGACAAAAACCAAGGCAGGCTCCGATGAAGGCTTTTGGCAGACGTTTGGTCTTGCTGCTCGAACTAAGGCTAGGCTTTATTTCTGTGGTGCAATTCTATATACTTTTATTATTTTTTCTAAATGCACACCATTTACCATAATGCTTGTCTGAAAAAAAAATTATATTGTACTTACTAAAGAATTAAGAACACAAGCGATTTTTTTCTCCATATTGTTCTTCTGTTAAGTTAAAACAACAACATGCTATTTTTTAACAAATGAACACAGATTAATAAACCTCTGAATGTAATTGAATTAATGTGGCAGGCTATTGAGCTTCTTTAAGGGTTGGGTTCATGTGAAGGGGTTGCAGACCCGCTAAACTTTGCAAAGAAAGTGAAAGAATCTGGCTGGACAGGCTATAGATACATGCCACACAGGACACCTCCAAAGGTGTCTCAGAGCACATTTAGCACATTTGTACCTTGCATTAAGGCTGACCACATTAGATCCGATCTTAACAAAGCCTAAGAATTTCTTTATGTTAGTAGTGAACACTCTGGTCTTGGTAACCTCTGGTTTTGGTTAGAGTGGTGTTAACTACAAACTGGTGAACGTAAAACTTATGCAGGCTCTAGTGGTTAGACTCCTGTCTCAAGAAGCCTGTCTCTTATTATCTTCAAACTGGAACAGAGCACGATTCACTGTGTGCTGTCATAAGAATAGCAATGCTAGTTTCACTTTTACATACTTGGCAAATACAAAGTAAGATAGCTAATGAAATAAAGTAGGTAAATAACACAAGAAAATAAAGAGAAATGAAATGCCAATGTAAATTTAAAAAGGTTACCATGTGACTAAAACAGAGTTTGCTGCAGCTTGCAAATCTACAAGCAAAACATTGTTGTAAAAGCATAACTGTTGTTAATAACCAGCATAGTAACTAACTGTACCTAAAGAAACAAAATGAAATAGATCAACTAATTCTTCTCAACAGTTGCATTGCAATTGTCTGCTTCTAGCTTCTTACACTCAGTTTCTTTCTATCAACACAATTTGCAAAGGAGTGGAGAGATAGAATGACACTAACCTATCAGTCCACTCTTTTTTATTTATTTATTTTTTAAATCCATTAGTTACAAGCACTGCTGAAAAGCCCCAGTAGAGTCTCTTGTTCTCACTCACTTTACACTCTCTCTGCGTTGATGGATGAGGTTGTCTTGAGCTCCTCGGAGGCTGCTGTAAGGACAGGTGTATTGCTCGTGGGCCTATTCAACACGATATCTCTAGATACTGACAGCTACATGAAATAGATAGCACAGGAGATGGTTTTGAGATCTGTTAAAATGTATAAATCAATCCTACAATTTATCAGAAGAAAAGAGTGCAACTTTTTCTTTTTTCTGAGTTTAGAAAGCTCTTTTACTTTTTATTGCACTACATCACTACAAAGAAGTTTATTCATTTCTCAGCACATCACAAAAGCATCCAGTTCACATTTAACACATGATATAGGCCTATTAAAAGTATATTATGTTAAATATTGTCTAACATAGTACATTTTCAGTAGCAAAGCTGTGCACATGCAGAGCATAGATAGTATAAATGGATGTTATCCGCCCATTGGTCCCCTATTTACTGATATTGTTGTTACGATTCAGCAATAAAATGGCCGTTACATCTGGGATTTTCAGCTTTTACTCCATATTAAAATGTAGATGGCTCTAGAGACCGGAGCCATCTTTTGTTCCAGGCTGGAAACATGTTTTTTACACCCGTAAAGTCGCCATTGGGTTTCTCCTTATATTTCCGCTTTTGGAGCCTGCCCTCTGGTGGACGGAGGTATATTGCTGTATTTAGCCGTATTTTGCAGTATGGTGGCGCCCTTACGCGCCGACCATTTAGAAGGTTCCACGACAGACGCTTGATGCAGAGACCTAGCTTGGCATGGTCTGCCATATTGATACAACAAATGACTTCCTGTTTCTGTCTCTATAGCTGCTCAGAGAGCAATATCCTCAAAAGATCTTTTTCCACTGGGTTTCATTCATAGACAACAGCTTGTCACCATAATGTCAGGTGTGGAATGTTTATTGGCTCTTTCGATACAGGTTGTCTCAAAAAAGTCCATGAAACTACACACTCCCCCTTTAATGACACAGAAACTAAACATTTTGTAGTGGTGTGCGATCATGGACAATATCCATAAACATATTCTCAGGACATGTAGACTGAGTTGTTGTTATGTCTGCATGCTTTGATCCTATTGCAAAAACTAGTTATAGCTATTGTTGTTTGCATCAGAAGTTTCAAATTCACAGTGCCACATTTACACAACAACATTATAAGAGGGTAAAAGCGGAACTAAGGCTGCGACTTTCAATGCACTCACTCTGGTTCTTGAAGTTTTTAAAACTTCCTCAAAGACAACAAACTGCAATGAACATGCTTGGAGATAAAAGTCATTTCATTAGTCGTCAATCAGGGGCAGCAGAGGGGCATTTCATTTTGCACAAAATTACAGCAACACATTAGCATTTCTCATCTGGATCACATTCACAGCGTCTAAAAGTGCACTCATGGAGATCTTATTGTGTAGGAGTAGAAAAGCACCATAGAGCCCTCCAAAAGCATTGTTGGTGTATGTTACATAATAATAGTAGTAGCAGTAGTAGTAGAATAACGCTTGGAGTAATGGCTAATTCAGTTTTTATCAACTCATCTTCCCCCCATTACATTCTGTCTGCCACATCATCCAATTATTTCATCAAACAAAATAAGTTGAAAGAAGATGGTGGGTCCATCTGGGGAGAGGATCTGGTGTGAGTCGAGACAGACGTGGATGAAAAAAACAGCTGATGGGGATTTATGGCTTGGAGACAAAATGCCAGGATAGAGCAGCAGAGTGAGTCATCTGTCCTTTGTACAATCCTCTCATAATTAATGTCTGTCACAACATCCAGGCCAGGATCAGACTGTATTTTCATTTTAAAGCTCCACTACCTTATTTTCTGTCGCTGCCCCCGTCTCAGATTCCACTCACAGTCAAAAGCAGCCTTGAGACCTCTCCTGCTTCTCTTTAATTAAAACAATAAAACCAAACCAATCTTTTTTCTCCTCAAAATACTAATACATTACACCAAACTGAAGTTTACTGCTTAGTGTTAGCTTAGCAGCAACTTTAGCGCCAGAACAGCCATTATCTCCTCTTTGTTAAACATTACATAATTGAATTAACAGTGTTTATCCGCATTTTACATTGCCTTATTTTTCTCTGTTGATTTTTTCTTTTTGAGCTGTTTCTCACGTTCAGTGCTAAAATTACACTTTATTTGCAGCTATTACACTTCCTGGAACATCACATCCCAAGCCGGTGTAGACCAATAGGAGCGCATGTGATTGGCCAAATTTTTCTGTTCCTGAGTAACTTATAAAATGCCCTATAATAAACAGTACATGGGATCATCAAGTCCATTTCCCCAACTAGAAAAAAATCAGGTACAGTGTGTTTAACAATTAGCGAAATTTCTTTTGAGCAAAAGCATATTTTGAATAAAAAGAGACGCTAGAACTAAATGTGAGCCTATATGTTATTCTAACACATGGTGTACTACAACTATATTTTAATCTCAAGAATGTGATTATTAAAGCTACAGATAAAATAATAAGGCTAAAGATGCACGTGAGTTACACTATAAAAATAAACACGTACTTCTCAAGCTATACATGTTGAATAGTTCATAATATATTCTATTCCTTCCACTGAAAGTGTTTGCAAAGGTACTTAGCCAAAAAATTACTTTGTCCTTTAGTCTAAACACAGCCATAAATGCAAATGCCTCACACCATTTAGAATTTAGCTGCTGTGCAAGGTAAATAGGCTTTGTTGAAGCTTCAACACAGTATTAAAAGAATTGTTCATTATTTGAGGGTTCACTGACACAGTACTCAAAAAGAACATCTAGTGGTCAATAAAATGAAGTGCAATCGACACACAACATTTATTGATTCATGGATTGTTTAGGATTAGATTGGCCATGTTGGACTATATGCTTTTATGGTTTCAAACTGACACAAGAAAATATAAAATAAAACTTGAATAAACCTCTGGAACCATTGTAATCCAATACATCAAACAACCATGCTTTGGTACGGTGACTGATCCAACACTATTTGAAAATTATACAAAATAAATTATTTCTAAAAAAATCACACATTTAATTTGAATTAAACTAATAAATTTAGTAATGTAAAATATTATTATATTATTTTAAATTGACTGAATAGCTCTTTCATTGAGTGAGAATTTTTCACTTTAGTTACATACACATTTCCTAAAACATGCGCATTTTTTTATTTAATATTCATGCAACTTTTAATGTCATTCAACATCAACAAGTGCTGACTGACCCTTAAAAGTCTATATGCTTCACTATGTTTAGTTTTTACACTTTTAGTACAGTTAATAATTACAAGCTTTGTGCCCTTTAGATAATCCTACTTTCCAAGTTAGGAAATTGTATTTAGGCAAATATTCAATGTACAATATGAAAATCAATAAATGTACTTAAACCATGTTAATAAATATGATTTCAAGTCAAAAAGTTGAGCAACAATTTTCAACTTGATGATCCGAGTTCTGAGCTGTGTTTTTTTGTTTGTGTCTGTGATGTCATAAGCAGCAGTAAAATGAGATGGCGTACTCACTGTCTGCTGCAGGTCGGGATAAGGACCCGGATGACCAGGAGTTGATGTGAACGTCGTCCATTCGGCTGTGCATGGGCTCAGCTGTGGCCCTTATGGTCTCGTAGATAGTCTCTTCGTGGGAGCTGTCGGAGGCACATTCGTCTGAGTAGTCAGAAAAGCTCTGGGCCATCTCATCCTCACTAGAGGTGGGACTCCGGGGCATAGTCAGCAGAGCGGCTGGGTTCAGCTGCGAAGCACAGAAAACAGCAGAACGATCACACTAATGGTTACAAATGGACTACGAGAAAACATGTTGTGAAACACTGCCAGTTCTATGCTTATTTCTATAGTTTATTTCTATACTGCAGATCTCTTTAAAAGTACCTTTATGAATAACCTTTTTAATTAAAGAAGCAGCTTGTTAGTATATAAGAATAGCAATTTAAACTAATATCTAATTGCAGCTTCTCTTTTCAGTTTTAAAATCTGGAGATCAGGAAGCCAATATACAGATTGTAAACTCTTCACACTCCTCCTTTTAAGAACATGTGAACAGCCCTGCAGTGATATTCTGATTTCTATGAAGAAACCCCGTGGAAAAAAGTCTGATGGATTTTTCTTCATAAATGCTTTACAGCTTTGGCACAAACGTGTAATTAAAAAGAAAGAGTGTCCTTCTACGGCAGTGCTCAGTTTGTTTTCTCTGGGCGCCTATAGAAACAAAACCTCTATTAATGAGCAGACCAGGGTGTATAATGTATGTCTTTACTGATAATTAAGTATGAAATTCAATTGTTACTAGACTAAGCAAATGGTAGAAACACATTTATCCCAGAAACCTCACACTTAACTGGTTGTTCAATGCACATGCACTTAAAAATGTACAAAGGGGGGAAAAAAATGACCCTTTGTGTTAAATTTCCCTCTGCTCCCATTAAGTGCTTTAGAGCACCAGAAGAAGAAGCAGGTGTATCCTCATTTTGTGTCCTGGCAGTAGCTTTAATGCCCTCCTTGAGGAGTTGTTGGTGGGCTCTTTACACCTTAATGAAAAGGTTTTCTCTTAGACTTCTTCTGTAAATAAGCTGCAGGAGGGTGACAAGACTCCACTCACTGACATAATTTATGAATAAGCAAATGAAAAGCTCTGCCATGTCATCAGTCACTGCCTTAAACCATACTAAAGTCTGACTAAAGCTCAAATTAGATTAAAGAAGCAATTGAATACATTTTGCTTTTCTGTGTCCATTGTCATACCAATCTTTAACCAGATTTCAAACTGTTTCAAAATCAGCTCCCTAAAGAAATATATTAAATGAACTTGCCCACCAGTTCAAAACCCTCTAGTGTCGTAACATTCACATGTTGGATTTGTTCATACTAAAGCTCTCTAGAAAACCGTCACTGTCTCGTCTTTTGTTGCGGAGGACATCATTCCTTTTTACATCAGGCCTAATCTTGTTACACTTAATGCAGCACTCTACACAGCATTCATAGAATCATCAAAATTACTCTTGGCTCATT
>JALDNG010000047.1:67500-242500 GCA_024349245.1 Neodontobutis hainanensis
AACAACGACTACTACTGCTACTACAACTACTACTACTACAACTACTACAACTACTACTACTACAACTACTACAACTACGACTACTACAACTACTACAACAACTACTACTACTACTACAACGACTACTATTACAACTACAACTACTACTACTACTACTACAACTACTACTACAACTACGACTACTACTACTACTACAATAACAGTTAGATTGTCTAATCAGACAAACCTGATTCAAATCCCCCTCAAACAGATAAAGTCTGGTCCTGCTCAAACAGACTTGAAACTTGCAGTGTTCAATGTCAGGTCTTTGGGAAACAAATCTTTTTTAATTAATGATTTAATTTCAAATAAGTTTGATTTTATGTTTTTAACAGAAACATGGTTAGACAGCAAGACTGGAAATGCTGTCCTTATTGAATCCACCCCATCGAATTTCACATTTTTATCCAAAATGCGGGAAAACAAAACGGGTGGTGGTGTGTGTGCTATTCTTGGGGATAATATTCTTATCCAGAAACTATCACTTGGGGAGTTTTGTGTCATGTGTCATTCAAAATGGAGTTGAGGTTTTCTCCATCTATTTTATATGTTGTTCTTTACAAACCACCCCAACAATCTCATGATTTTATTGATGAGTTACTGAAATGTTTTCGGTTATCTGCACAGAATATGAACAAATAGTCATATCAGGTGATTTTAATGTGCATGTGGATAATGTTTCTGACAGGAATGCCAAAGAACTTTCTACTGTTCTTGATACTTTTGGTCTTTGTCAACATGTTAATGAGCCGACCCATAACAGAGGTCACACTCTGGACCTGGTCATTACAAAGGGTGTTCATATTTCAGATGTCACTGTGATTGATGTTGCTCTGTCTGATCATTCTTGTGTCTTTTTCCATCTGTCCATGATTCCAAAACTTGCTGCTGGACCTACAGTTGTTCAGAAGAGACACATTAATGATAACACCAGGACACAGTTTATGGAGGCAATCAGGTTTGAAAATGGCTCATCAGGTCAAGTTGATGATTTAATGAATTGTTATACTTCAAGTGTTTTAAATGTTATGGACACCATTGCTCCTGTTAAGGTTAAAGTGATGAAGCGGCAGAAGGCTTTGTGGAGCAATGCTCCTTCTGTCAGGGCACAGAAAAGGAAATGCCGAAAAGCCGAAAGAAAATGGCGTAAATTGAAACTCTTAATTCATTTTTAGGTATACAAAAAAATCTGCATGTTTTCAATCAAACTTTGCAAAAAACAAGAGAAATATTCTTCTCAGAGCTCATCAACAACAGCAGTAACAACTCACGTGTCCTGTTTGCTACAGTGAACAGATTAACAAACCCTCCAGCTCCATTTCCTCCAGAATTAGTTTCCAACACTAAATGCAATGAGTTTGCATTGTTTTTTAACGACAAGGTTCAAGGCATGAAACATGCGACACAGTCCAAAGGGCAAACAACAACACTGCAGCCACATAGGAGACCTTTGGTTGAGTTAAAACATTTTACATCCATTAATGACAGAACAATTGAAAAAACTGTCTCCAGCCTGAGTTCATCCACTGCTGCCTTAATGTTTTACCCACTAGATTTCTAAAATCAGTACTAAGCAGTTTGTTACCACAACTCATTGATATACTCAATAATTCATTACAGTCTGGAACATTTCAAAGGGCCTTAAAAACTGCTGTCATCAAGCCTCTCCTAAAGAAGAGCAGTCTTGATGCTACAGTATTCAACAACTATCGGCCCATATCAAACCTGCCATTTTTAGGGAAAGTCATCGAAAAAGTTTTATATCAGCGACTTAATAACTTTCTATTACTTAACAACTGCTTTGATCCTTTTCAGTCAGGTTTTAGGCCCCATCACAGACTGAGACTGCACTTATCAAAGTCACAAATGATATCCGTCTGAACACTGACGCAGGCAAAGTCTCTGTCTTAGTTCTGTTGGACTTGAGTGCTGCGTTTGATACAGTGGACCATGAAATCCTGTCACAAAGATTAGAGGAATGGATAGGTATCTCTGGAACTGCTCTTAAATGGTTTCAGTCCTATCTTGAAGACAGGAAGTACTTTGTTTCGGTTGGTAACTGTGTATCAGACCAAATGGCCCTGACATGTGGGGTTCCACAGGGGTCTATCTTGGGACCTCTATTATTCAATCTCTACATGCTTCCTTTAGGCCAGTTAATACACAGCTGTGGCGTATCCTACCATAATTATGCAGACGACACTCAGATTTACATTTCACTCACAGCAGCTGAAAATGGACCAATCCATTCACTGTGTCACTGCATCGAACAGATTGATGTGTGGATGCAGAATAATTTTCTCCAACTGAACAGAAACAAGACTGAACTAATCACCTTTGGGATAGAAACAAAGAGAAAGTGTCAGCAGTCACCTCGAGTCTCTTTCTCTAAAATCTAAAAACCAGGTTAGAAATCTAGGGGTCATCATGGACTCAGACTTAAATTTCCACAGTCACATTAAGTCAGTTACATCATATGCATTTTATCACCTTAAAAACATTTCCAGAGTCAAAGGAATAATGTCTCAACCAGACTTAGAGAGACTTATTCATGCTTTTATCTCCAGCAGAACATCTGGGACAGGCTTCTGCTCGTGCCAAGAGTTAGAACTAAACAGGGTGAAGCAGCGTTTAAGTTTCATGCAGCAAAAATCTGGAACAGCCTCCCAGATGAAGTAAAACAAGTCTCAACTTTAACAATGTTCAAGGGGAGGTTAAAAACCTTCCTTTTTAGCTCCACCTACACCACAACTTAAAATGTTTTTTTTTTATCTGCACCCTTCTTCTTTTATAATGCTTTTAATCTTTCTTATGTTCCTAAATATAAATATTGTAAATTGTCTTTTATTCCTGTAAAGCACTTTGAGTTACCCAGTGTATGAATTGTGCTATAGAAATAAAATTGCCTTACCTTGCCTTGTCTACTACTACAACTACTACTACGACTACTACTGCAACTACTACAACTACTACAACTACGACTACTACAACTACTACAACTACTACTACAACTACTACAACTACTAGACTTGGGCTAGGACTCGCAGTTTAAGACTCATGGACAATGAACCTTTTTCCATCTGCTCGCATGGATGCCTGCTCGGTGCTCACTCCCCCTCCCCTCTCTGAGCCAGGAGTGCATCGACGTGTGTTCCACAAACAACCCACGGCAGGCATGTCTCACAGCTGCTCTGGTGCCGTTTATAATATTTTTTTTATAATTTCTATAAACAGTTTATACAGAGCTAGGTCTGTGTCAAAAATAAAGGTCACCAAGACAACAACTTCAAACTTTATCAGATACTTTAAAACACACTCAGGTAGGTGAGTTAGAAAAGTACAAGTTAATGTTAGTAAACCAGATAATAGACTAAACTTGGTATGGTATGCTATTTAACGTTCTACATTTAAATTTGTGTTGGCTGGATAGTGGGCTTTTTTTTCTTTGCCGTTGCTGGCTTTGCCATCTAATAATCTTTATTTCTATCAATGGTTTACTATAAAAGAAACAATATAATTAGATGAATGTGAAATAGACAGGTTAAGTTTTTTTTATTGTTTTGTAGATTTAGTTGACTTGGATATAATATAGAATTGCAAATAGTACATTTTGAAATATCTAGAGGTTCAATGAATATGTAAAGCTAAAAAAACAGATCCAGTGCAGCAGAGGGAGAGTAGAACAGTACAGAGTACAGTACAGGGCTGTACAGTAGTAGTAGTCGTTTTCATTAGTTTGCTGCTGTTATAACACAGGCTACATTCTTTGCATTCATCTACTTTATAAACTCTAGAATTAAAGCTCCACAGAACCCAGCACAGTTTAGTTACTTTATATTCCTTTTTTCTACATCTGCCCAGTGAACCTTACACTGCCAGAGAGAAGCCCCCTCCTGTCAAATAGGTTTGAAGTTTGTTGTCATTGGCAAGATCAGTTTAACTTAAGGAGTGTTTGAAGTTCATTTATGAGTTATATATATAATTGTAATATGTATATATATATATATATATATATATATATATATATATATATATACAAAATGAGACATTCACTTAGGATAGATTTTTTAATAAGACCGCAGTTTTATGCAAAAAGACTTGTGACTTGACTTGGACTTGACTTGAACTTATAAAAAATACTTGTGGACATTTCTGGGTGGTGTGAGCATTTACTTTAAAGACAACTTGCAGTTTTTAGTAATTACATATAAATCTAATACCAAGCAGTTCAAGTTGATTCTTCTGGTTAGTGGTTGGGTGAAGCCATGTGTTTTCTCATTTTAAATCATAATGACAACAGAAATTACCCAAAATTACTATCATAAAAAGTTTACATACCCCAGTTGCCCATTCTTCTTGGCAAAAAGCCTCCAGTTTGAGATTTCCCCGGAGTGACTCAATGATACTGAGGTCAGAAGATTGAGATGGCCAGTCCAGAGCCTTCACTTTATGACATGTCAACTTGGCCTTGTGCTTTGCATGTTGGAACGTCCAAGAATGTCCCATGCGCATGTTCCGGGCTGATGAGTGCAAATTTTCCTCCAGTATTTTCGGATAACATTATGCATTCATCTTGCAATCAATTCTGACCAGGTTTTTTGTGCCTTTGTAGCTCAAACATCCCTAAAACATCAGCAATCCACCTCCATGTTTCACAGTAGGAATGATGTTGACTTGACTTTTCTCTAAATGTAACGTTTATGGTTGTGGCAAAAAAAAAACAGTTTTGGTCTCATCACTCCAAATGACTTTGTTCCAGAAGTTTTGAGGCTCGTCTCTGTGCTGTTTTTGGTAGTATTGGCTTTCTTGACCATGCAGCTTATTTTTCTTCACGTGCGTCTTTATTGTGCATCTTAAGACACCACGTTTTTCAGAGAGTCCTGTATTTCATCTGAAGTTATTTGTGGGTTTTTCTTTGCATCTCGAACAATTTTCCTGTTAGTTGTGGTTAAATTTTTAGTTGGTCTACCTAACATTGGTTTGGTCTCAACAGAATCCCTCATTTTCCACTTCTTTATTAGAGTTTGAATACAGCTGACTGGTATTCTCAATTCCTTGGATAACTTTTTATATTCCTTTCCTGTTTGATACAGTTCAGTTACCCTTTCTTGCAGATCCTTTGACAATTCTTCTGCTTTACCCATGACTCAGAATACAGAAAATGTCAGGGCAGCACTGGATGAAAGATGCAAGTGTCTGTCAGAAGACCAGAAACTCACTGACTTTTTCTACACACACACTGATTACAAGCAAACAGATCACAGGTGAGGACCTTTAGTAGCTATTCAGACCTGTTTGTGTCACTTGTGTGTATGTTATCAGGCCAAAATCACCAGGGTATGTAAACTTATGATCAGGGTCAGTTTCTGTTGTCATTATGATTTAAAAAGAGTAAACACAGTTGTTTGATATTAAATCTCTACATCCAACCTCCAACGAGTGAAAAAAAGGTTTTTGTGTTATCATTCATATTCTCAAAAATCACATATTCTGCCAGGGTATGTGACGGGCATATAACTTATGAACACAACTGTAGGTAGACAGCAGGAATATTCTGTTAAAGCATTAGCAACCATTTCACCATAGCTTGTGCTCGCAAGGGAATCATGTCAAGAAGTCTACCCTTGATAATATTTAAACATCAACATATCAACACCTTTGATGAACATTTTTATTCGTCATGGCATAAGCTGAATGGCATAGAATAGAAAGTTTCCTGATGTTGAGGATGCATGGGCACACTTAAAAAATTCCAAGAAAATTAGACCCTTACAGCCCCTAGTTTAGGCCTGATCTGTGTTAGGTTATCCGCCATAAGCATCATCTATGGAAAAAGATTCATAATAAAACATCTGATTGGCAGCTCTATAGGGCACATAAATAAACGTACCCAGTCCATAAGACAGGCTACAGCTAACTATTTCAAGGAACAGCTTTTCACCAACAACATTCTGGAGCACAAAAAAACTCTGAAAAACAAAATAACATCCTCACATCTACCTGCCATTTTTAAAACTGATTGTGCTGTCATAACAGATAGATCCAGAATGGTGGATTATTTAAACAAACACTTTACACATGCTGGCTGTGCCCTCGAGGACTCTTCACCACCTACCACATTACCAGCCACGCACCCACTTACTCCAGTGGACCGCCCCTTCTCTTTTCAATCTTTACAGTTGAGGATTTAAGTATTTACTAAACTGCTAAGTCGGAACACTTCAACATCTGCTGGGCCAGATGCAATAGATAAATTTTTCCTAAAGATATCAGCTCAAGTCATTGCAACCCCCATTTGTGGTTTGGCTCAACCTTGCTCTACAGTCCAGAGTCTCTCTGGCTAGACACTTCCCTCGCGTTTAAAACACACATCAGTGCTCTGCTTTCTAAGATTAAGTCAAGATTAGATTTTCTTTATCGCAATTAAACATCTCTAACGCACTCAACAAATCATCTTTTAGTTCAAATGACAGTTCCTCCTATATTAGATTATGGCAATATCGCCTTCCAATCTGCATCCAGACTGCTCCACAAACTTGATGTAGTCTACCATGCTGCTATTTGCTTTGTTACTGGAGCTGCCTTCAGTAGCTACACATCACTGCACCCTGTACTCACTCGGCCCTTTCTTCACTTCCACAGACAAACTCACTGGTTTTTGTTTATCAACAAAACACTAATTGGTAACCCTCCATATCTCCGATTAGTACTTAACGTTCATAACTCCACCCGTACCTTCACCCTAGCAGTCGCATCAATCTCCTCATCCCTAAGTTTGCACATCCTTTGGCCCTCCCTCGTTGTCGTTTTGTGCTGCAAGTGCACTTTTTACCTTTAAACATTCTATCAAAGCAATAGCTCAAGACCTCTGCACCTGTTTTTAAACTTATTCTGTAAGAGATGTATGAAGTAAAACATTGTATTACAGTGAATGTAATATGTTATGAATGTACTCCCTTTGTGTTTTGTTTTGTGCGCTGCGTCCTGGCCAGGTCGTCATTGTATATGAGAATTGGTTCTCAATTGACCTTCCTTGTTAAATAAGAAAAAAACAATAAAAGATTTAAATTAAAAAATACTACGACTTGACTTTGACTTATTAAAACATATTATTACAGTTTGTGGAAAAAAATAGTTTAATGTGTTTTGTAAAAATTTTCTCAATATGTAATAACTTAACAAAATGTGTCAAAATTTGGGTTTATTACATAATAATTAGAAAATCTTTTTTTCATTTTGGTGGCATTATTACATAATGTGGTTGTACATCCCCCTCCAGTCATGGCTCAGAAACTGGTAAATCTCACAAAATGTGTCAAACATGATATTAGAGTAAACAAACATGGCAGACTGTGCTAACCTTGTACAGTTTCCCATGCCATTAAAGCTCTGAAAGAATTTGTGCTTTTCCGTCTTCAAGATAAAATTGCCATTCATTCTGGCAGCAGTGACAGTGCCATATTGTTAGGTTCCATAACTTTTGTTTTAACATTACAGTTGATGGAGCTTTCACACTTGAAGATTTGGTTCAAATCAAATGGGTAAGCCCAAAAGACCTGACCAAACAGTCCAGGTGTGAAAACCCCATTATTTCCACAATCAGACCGATTAGAAATTATAAAGCATCACATAAAGCCACAAATGGTGCATGCTGTAAATAAGTCTGGCTGGACATGCTTGAAAATAAATAAGTAAATAAACACACACTATAGTATCCAGAATAATATCCATCTCATGCTAAAACAATGTACTCTTAAAAATAAAAAGCCCAATCTAGCAGAAAAAGTCGTCTCTTCTCTTAAGACCATTCATATACAGCAGTACCCTTCTCCTCTGTGTCCACACATATATTAAATTTATCTTTTTCTAGCAATATACTACATATATTAATTTAGAATAATCCCAGAATATCACTAAATCAATTTTGGAAAACCTCTGGACTTCATAGTTGCACTAACCACTGTAAGTCTGGTAAGTGTTAATAGGACGTGGAACTTATGTGACAACTTGAGGATAAGCTGAAATAACATGTACAACACACCTCACGCCCAAATACATTTCATTCATTCATTTATTGCTCTAATAGAAATTAAATAATGGAAAGATAAAAGACTTTCTTGAAGGCTTTCTGAAGAGTTGTCAGGCTACTTGGCGGGTGTGCAGAGTTCACAAATGAAGTCGGCTCTTATTTGCACAAGGCATGAGTGATATTTTAACTGAGAAAAAAAGAGGACAGTTGTCTCTGGTGTAAATGTCTCAGACAGAAATAGGCTGAGCACCAGTTGGATTTGTGCATGTCTTTTGGAGATTGCTCACACTATTTATAAACCTGATGCATGAAGTTGTTCAGTGAGAGTTGTATGTAATCTTCACATTTTATCATTCTATTCAATCAGTATTTTTACCAGACTCTGGTCTTGTGGGACAAAATAGTACAGTTTATCCTGTTTCTAACAAATAAAGGCTAAAAAGACCCCCGCAAAAATATTCTGAATTTTATATTTACTATATAGTATATCCACTGCTGTTGAATTGCATTCCAACAATGGGTCCCTTGACAAAAACTTTATTTAATTAATTTATTGAGCTTTGAGTGTAGCTTGATTAGCTGGTGGAAACAATAATTTATCCAAGTTTCCAAACATAAGCAGCAAGTTCCAAAAAAGCTGCTCCACTGTCGACAGTTAAAACCGGACACAAAATAATTGTGATCAGGCTCACAGTTGCTGCCTCAAAAGTAGTCATAGTCAAAGGTCTGTCTTCCACATATTCGCTAAGTCTGACTAAAACTTCTGTCCCACAATTCAAAAAAGACAGTTTCACCTGGCTTCACCTCTGGCATTTGGCATTTGATGTTTTATGCTTGTTATTTCTGTTATTTTCCTTGCCTTTTGAATCAGCCCTGATTGATTGTAACAAAACCATAACTTTTTTACTTTATTTAGATATCTTTTTACAAAGATTTATATATTTTAACTTAATTTTAAAGACTGAAAGGGGTATAGGTAGAAGCAGAAGCTTATAAATGTCTCAAACATGTTTTTATTAATGTCGTACAGTCTTTTAGCTCCTGATCTAATTTGTTCCATACATCAACCACAACAAAGAAAATACAGTGTTTTTTACTTGTTCTTACTTTTGGCTTTCTAAACATATTATACCATATTATAAGATCAGAAAACTCTGTCTCTGATCTGAAACTGACCCTGAATATGTACTGGCAACAGGTTATTCTACTCTTTGTACATGAATTGAGCAGTATTAAAGTCAACTAGATCTCTCACTTTTAATGGTTTTAGAAAAACAAATATTTGTTTTTCATGGTCTTTGTAAGCTGCTTTATGTACAGTTCAATTTTAATTATGAATAAAGGGTTTACATTAGTTTTATAGGTGATTTCCCACACTTCAATACAGTACATTATGTAAGGCAGAACTAAGGAACATCACAAAAAATAAAGATTTTTTTTTACTTTCTATAAAACTGCTAATAATTTAGACAAATTACCTCTTATCCAGTCAAAAATGGTTTCCAGCTTAACATTTTTTTGTTGTTTCTGTCATTTAATTTATTTTATTTATTTTGTCCACATTGATAGCACAATTTGTAATTATAATTAGTATATTAGTATAAGTATAATTAATTAGTATAAAAGTATAATTTAGTTTTATTTCAATTTAAGGTTAATTTGTTTGAATCAAACCAAAGTTTTAATATATTTAGTTATTTTTCAATTGTGTTCATTGGTGTATTTAACTCTTTACCAAAACTAAGGATATTAATATAATCTGCAAATAATATCAAATGTAATGTTTTTGAAACTAAACATACAGTTGTGCTCCTAACTTTACATAAACTGGTAAAATTTGTAATATTTGTTTTGGGCCTTTTTTGTTTTTTGATTCCTAATTAGAGTTTGAACACTGCTGATTGGCATCCTCAATTACTTGGGTATATTTTTATATCCCTTTCCTGTTTTATACAGTTCTTTTGCTTTTCTCATGACTCAGACAGAAGGTGCAGCTCAGGATAAAAGATGCAAGGTTCTGTCAGGAGCCCAGAAACTCACTGACCTTTTATCCACACAGTGATTACAAACGTCTCGGGTTACGTATGTAACCCTTGTTCCCTGAGAAGGGAACGAGACACTGCGTCGGGAAACCGACACTATGGGGAACGCCTTCGGCGTGACGGCTCTGAAGTATGAATGAAACTAGACCAATCCTGATTGGTGCAACGTAATGCCGTGATGCGTGCGGCGTGCGGAAGTATAAAGAGGCGCCGGCTCACCACGGCGCTAGTCTTTCGCGATGAAGCAATTGCTCCCGGGCATGGGGAGGCGTGGCCGGTCGACGCAGTGTCTCGTTCCCTTCTCAGGGAACAAGGGTTACATACGTAACCCGAGACGTTCCCTTCGAGGAACTCGCACCGCGCCGGAAACCGACACTATGGGGAACGAAATACCCACTACGCCACACCGATCCATGCCTAATCTAGGTTATGAGGCTGGAGTGCATGCCCCCCTTAGGACGAAAGCACCCTCCCTGGCGCCTCAGGGAGATGAACTGACCGTCTGCTCAGTTGCGGTCAGATCCCTCTTAGGAGACCCGAATCACACTAACAGTTGGTTTGATTTTCTCCACTGCGAAGACTTACGCAAATAGGTTTGCAGTGCTCTGACCAGA
This sequence comes from Neodontobutis hainanensis, assembly GCA_024349245.1. NCBI lineage: Eukaryota > Metazoa > Chordata > Actinopteri > Gobiiformes > Odontobutidae > Neodontobutis > Neodontobutis hainanensis. Next base: position 78,225 of record JALDNG010000047.1, read on the forward strand.
CAGAGCAAATGAAGTCTCGCTTCTTCAGCCGACACGTACCGCGGAGGATGCAATACCTGCAAGACCGTAGGCCGCACAGCCTCAGATGCAAGATGGTCTGAACCCCTCTGGGGGCAGACTCCAGGCCAATTGGTGTTATAGCCAGGGCCTGAAGTCCCTCCCAACCTCTTAAGCGAGGTAACCACAAGGAGCAGCGCCACCTTAAACGCCAGAATTCGATATGTCGTCTATTTCAGTGGCTCGAAGGGGGCCTCAGCCAACCCTTCCAGTGCCACCGCCAAGTCCCACGTTGGGACTCTGGGATGAGTCGCAGGTCTCATCCTCCATTTACCACGAAGGAAGCGTACGACCGAAGAGTGCCTCCTCAGAGGCCCCTCACTTATAGCGGCGTGAAATGCCCCAATTGCAGTCACGCCGCTTCTTTTCTAACCGCCCTCTCGTGGAAGGAGCCCTGGAACTGAGTATGATCTCTACTACACCTACAGGCGGGCCATCTTATAATTACTGAGCCCCCTCAGGGGCCAGACTCAAAGCTTCCAGCTCTCTGGCTGGGGCCTGAGATGGCAGGACCCTCCTCAAAGGGATCTGCCATTGGGGGCCCGTCTGCAGTGTTCTCTAGAACTCCCGGAAGCAGCGCTATCGGGGAAACTGCACACAGACGCAGCCTCAGCTACGTCGGAACCATGGCATCCAAAACCTGCAGGGTTGGATGCGTGAGGAAAACACACAATGTTTTTGACAGGGATACCTGTCGCATATAGATTTCACCACCTCTGGATGAAGTGCCATTCCCCTTGCCTTTCAGCCCCTGCCTCGACAGGATGTCTGCTTCATAATTCTGGTCCCCAGGAACGTACATCCCTCTGATGAACGATTATTTACCCTGGGACCATAGGAGGATCTGATGCGCCAGTCTGTAAAAACGGTGCGATCTCAGACCCCCTTTTTCTATGGTTTAGGTACGCCACCACCGACATATCGTCGGAGTGTACCGGGACACAGCCAACATTTCCAGGCAGTTTCTGTGCTATAGAACACGCTCCTGCCACAGACCTTGGGAAAAGAGGCCGTCCATGACCGCGCCCCACCCAGTGAGGGAGGCGTCTGTCGAAACGGATTCCCGGTGACATGCCGCTCCCCGCACTGGCCCTTGGGCCAGAAACCAAGTCGTCTTCCAGGTTGACAGGGCACGAAGGGATCTGCGTGTTATCCTGAACAGCCTGAATGGGTCCCCCTCGGGGACCACCCCCTTGGCTTTCAGCCACCACTGCAAGGGTCTCATATATAGCGGTCCAATATATGTTACGTTGGGCCCTGAGCCCCAGCAGTCCTTAAACCTGCTTTGCAGTGATGTTGCCTAGCTTTATACTGGAGACCAACGCCAGTATGTTTTTTCTTGATGCGTTTGGGTGACATATGCATTGTCATTGGGTCCCACACCGCTCCAGAGCGTGGTCCTCTGGGAGGACCTCAACACTCTCTTCTCCGTCTTTAGTCTCAACCCTCGGCTCTAAAATAAAGCCAAGGACAACATCTCAATGCCGCCCTGCCATTTCTCAAGACTGGGTCCAAATGAGCCAGTCATCGATCTAATTCAGTACACGAATGCCCGGGAGTTTGAATGGAGCCAGGACTGCATCCATGCACCTGGTGAACATGCGAGGGGAGAGAGCTAGGCCGAATGGAAGAACCCGATACTGGAATGCTTAGCCCCCGAAAGCTAAACCTTAGGAACTTCCTGTAAAAAGGATTAATAATAATAGAAATGTGGAGGTATGCGTCTTTCAGATCTATCGTGGCAAACCCGTCCTCAGACCGGTTTTGGTTCACGATAATAGGTATTGCTTCCAGCATTTTGAACCTGAACCTCCTCAGAGACCAGTTCAAATACCTCAGATCTAATTTCAGACGTGGACCTTTGTCCCTTTTTTTGGGAATTATAAAGTACCGGCTGTAGAGCCCCACCTCCCCTTCTGACGGAGGAACCCATGCCTCCTGTACCAGAAGGAAGTGTACTTCCTGCTCCCTAACCCGAGTCTGCCCAATGAACTCAGCCTCTCGGGGCTGACCTCGGGTGTTTGAATATACTGTTTTTGACCCCCCTGAAGTGGCCGCTTGGCAGGGAAAAGCCATCTATTATTGTTCGACGTGCGCACGCCATCGAGGTCGTGTGCGCGCTGGAAACTGATGTGGCCCAAAACGTCATAGACGGGCGGGCCTTACATCACCTTTCCAGAGGGCTCCGCATAGAAAAAACGGTCTCAGCCGCTTCTCCCCCGGGGGGCAGCCCTCAGAGGTCCTTGTACAGCCAGGACCCAAAGCCTTCGTAGCCTGAAGGACGGCCCTCGAGTCGCCCTTCTGCTGAACCGGCTTTGTGCGAGAACGCCGCCTCTACTGCCGAGCTCCATGCGGAGATGCTCTGGCGACGCTACGAGGAGCTCGATGATGGCTGGGGCCGGTCCTTTTTAGAATCAGCCCTTTTGGCTTGGAGCGGCGAGGGATGAACTGCAGGGACGCAGCAGCCCTCCTCCTCGCCTCCCGAACCCTGCCGACGACCGTAAAACCGGCGTCGCTGAGCAGGCCAGAAGGCGAAAGAGGAGCACACAGGAGGAAACCTTTCCTAAATGCCCCCCCCGTGGCCACCAGGAAGCGGGCCGCCCCGCAAATCCGTCGCCCTGCGGAGCTCAGCCACCTCCTCAGGTGTGACTGTCTCGCCCTCATCCCCGACTTTACCAAGTCGGCCTGGCATGCCCGCAATATATTACCAAATGCAGACATGCCCCTGCCCGACCTGCCGCTACCTATGCCCTGCACGGCTTGGTGGGCGGCACCGGGGTTTTTTAGTTGAAGACCCCGCAGCGGGAGGGAGGTCACTGGCCTTCCAAACACCTCCCTTTATATTTGTTTTGTCGTGCTTCTGTGTTGCAGAAAGCACCGCCTCAATGAGCTCCTCCTAAGCGGGCACGTGAGGTGACGAGTAAACCTCCGCGTCATCCGCCACAGTGCTGAGGATTTTCTTCTCTCTCTCGCTCAAGCACCGCCCCCCTCCCTCGTGCAAGAAGCGTCATCAAAGGCTTCTGCACGTGGAGGAAGGGCATCAAATCTGTCTGATGATGATTGGGAATTGCCTCAGCAGTCCCAATCTCACCAACAAGTTCCAGCTGCGATCCCCGCGCATTACGCCGCCTCGCCGCCTCGGCGGACGCGTGGCCAGCCCCGCGGGGAGCGCAAGCCTGGCCGACCCCGTCAAACACGGCCAGGCGGGAGCGCAGCACTCTGCCGGGGAGTGCTTCACAGTGCTCACAGTCAGCTGTGAAAATTGGCAAACCCCACTTGATCTTTCTCTGCGCTTTTCCTCAGTGTCACCCGCCTCAGTGCTGAGCACATCCACAACCTCAGATTGGGACAGCTCAAGCCCCGGACCCTTTCCTCGTGCAGAAGAAGCCTCATCGCTGGCTTCTGCATGCGGAGTTTTAATGATGGCTGGGGCCGGTGGCAAATGAGGGAACGAGTGAGCCTCAGCGTCACCCACCTCGGTGCTGAGCACATCCACTTCCTCAGAGGTGGATAGCTCCAGCCCCGGCCCCTTTCCTGTCTTATTTAGCGGGCAAATGAGGGGACGAGTGAGCCTCAGCGTCACCCGCCTCGGTGCTGAGCACATCCACAACCTCAGATGTGGACAGCTCAAGCCCCGGACCCTTTCCTCGTGCAGAAGAAGCCTCATCGCGGGCTTCTGCACGAGGAGGACGGGCCTCAGATTTCTTTCTGTCTTATTTAGCGGGCAAATGAGGAACGAGTGAGCCTCAGCGTCACCCGCCTCGGTGCTGAGCACATCCACTTCCTCAGATGTGGATAGCTCCAGCCCGGCCCCTTTCTCCGTGCAGAAGAAGCCTCATCACGGGCTTCTGCACGGGAGAACGGGCCTTGGAACTGTCTGGTGATTGAGACAATGCCTCAGCAGTCTCATCAACTAGTTCCAGCTGCCACCCCACGATCTAAGCCGCCGCGCCTGGGGCGCCTCACCATGCCCACAGCCAGCTCTCTCGAGAGCTGACCGAGCGTGCTGCACTCCCAAACAGATCACACACATGGCGTGCGTGTCCTGCCCGTGACATTTACCGAGGGCAGGGGTACACACACTGTCTGAGCTGTTCACTCGTCATTTCTTGTCTAAGGATCACGGTCTATTGTCTCTAACACACACTTCGAGCAATTGTCTGAAGAGCGAAAAACTAGCGCCGTGGTGAGCGGTGCCCCTTTTATACTTCCGCACGCCGGCACGCATTACTCTGGCATTACGTTGCACCAATCAGGATTGGTCTAGTTTCATTCATACTTCAGAGCCGTCACGCCGAAGGCGTTCCCCATAGAGTCGGTTTCCCGACGCAGTGCGAGTTCCCTCGAAAGGGAACAAACAGTTCACAGGTGAGGATAGCTTTAGTAGCCTTTCAAACCTGTTTGTGTCACTTGTGTGTATTTTATCAGGCCAAAATCAACAGGGTATGTAAACTTTTGATCAGGGTCATTTGGGTAGTTTCTGTTGTCTTTATGATTTAAAAAGAATAAACACAGTTGTTTGACAATAAATGGCTTCACCCAACCACAAACTAAGAGTGAAAGAAAAGTTTTTTTGTGTTATCATTTATATTTTCTCAAAAAATCACAAATTTGGCCAAATGCTACGTAAACCTATGAGCACAACTGTATGTCATTAATATATAGAAAAAATAATGAAGGACCGAACACTGACCTCTGTGGGAGAACCGTGGTTATCAATGTGGACATACCGTGATCTGTTCTCTAAGTAACTCTTGATCAAGGAGAGAGCCACAAAACTGATTTCATATCTGCACAGTTTCATTCATGATTGACAGTATCGAAAGCTTAAGTCTTAGAACATATTATTGTTTGCATATTGCATCAGATATTTTCTCCACCAGATCAATAAGTGCCAGAGTAGTTGCCCTATCAGGTCTGAACATATTGTCTTTTATGGAATATTTTCCAGTATCTTTGAAAACTGTAATAAAAGGGAAATCAGTCTGTTATTAGAAAATGTATGTTTGTCCCCAGCCGTAAATAGGTATAACTTTATCAGCAATCTTTATAAAAGACAGTAGTACACTAGAAGCAAGCACTGGGTTCTTTCTCAGTCATTTATCCATCTTTGTCTTTATTAATGCAACAGGTCAACCACCACATTCGATCCTGTGTTGGCTGCATATTTTTGTGCTGTTTTGCTTCTCACTAAACTAATCATTACCTATTGCTAATGCTTTATGAACCTATTCCAGGAGAAAAAGAAAAAGAAATAACTTGAATGGCACTGGATATGGATAAAGTTTGAGGAAACACCCTTCATCAACATTAGACACCATGTATTGTGTCGAGTGTTGAGATCAGCCACTGATGGAGAGACCCATGCTGACATCCCAATTACGTCTTCACCAAATCACACCCAAAAACACAGACTCTCAACAGAAAGGACCTGGAGACAAAAAGCAACAACATTTGCTTTGGAAATTTCCTAAAGTGAGGAAAGATGGGTTAAGTTTCTTGCCCAAAGACACAACGACAGTATGAACCAGGATTTGAATTGCCAACCTTCTGGTTATAGGACGACCACTCTACCACAGAGACTTTACCTTTTGAGAGCTACATCATGAGACAATAGGAGGCTTCTTACTGATAAAGAAAGGAGCTTCCACAATCCGGCTCGATCCAGATACCCCTAATTGTCATAACTTCTTTGGTCTGGCCCGGATGGCCGCCACGGTGAGAGCTGTCAGAATTTCCACATTAGTAAGGAAAGAGGTTAAGAAAGGAGCTTCAATGCTTCATTTCATACCTCCTTTAGCATGGGGAGATCTGGACATTAATTACCGAACAGTAAGGAGCTTATTGGCATTCTACCATGTGATGAGTGTTACCCCAAACACAGTTTCTTCCACCTTTTTTGGTACGAGTGTTGGAGCTATAACTATGAGAATAAAAACTATGAAACCAATATACAGTTTGTCTGTTTAATTTCCAAAAAGGTACAAGTACAGCGCTGGTACACAGCATGAAGTTAACATGAGGTCAGTCAACGAGTTGTGTCTCTGGTAAACTCGATACCCTAAAAGTCATAACCTTTGGCCACACCTCACACTTCCTGCCCCAGTATCAGTAGTTTCGTGTCCAGTCAGCAGTGACCAACTGGTTCTAACTGGTTTTACCAGATGAGGTATTTAGTGTCCTAATTTAGGCTGCAGTGTAGCATGCAAAGTGTGTAAATAACATGCAGAAAAGTTATAAGAGTGCGTCTTATTATAAAACACTAACATGAGTTTGTGATGAGTTTGAAGTCACTCTGCATCGACCATTATTTCCATGAACATCTGCATAAACCTCAGTTTATAAAAGACACTGTTTTAGAGCCACAGTGTCTTATGGTGAAGTTTTTATTGTTTACTGTTGATGTTTGCTGCAGTAAACACCACTTAGTTTACATTTGACAAAACTTAGGCCGTGTGGCTCATTTGCATGAATATACAACGGCATTTACTGAAAGAAGAAACCTCTATATGTGCCATTAATGCTATAATAGATTAGAACAAAAAAAAAAAAACAATATTCCACATTTCCATTTAGTAGACGCTTTTATCCAAAGCGACTTACATTCACCATTGTTACAATTTTAGTTGACACTTTCATTTAAAGTAACTTACATTAAGGTTCCATTCACCAGGGTTACAGCTGGAACACCACTGGAGGCAAGGAGGTTTAAGTGTCTTGCCCAAGGACACAACAACAGTATGAACTGTGGGTAGAGCGGGAATTGAACCACCTACCTCTGCCTACCATTGCGCCCCCTTCCAGATACAATGCAGTGTTTATAGAGATTTACATTATTACTAGTAATCAAATTTACAATTTTAGCAATTATACTAACCTGAAAAAGCACATCATCTGCTATGTAATCCCTTTATTCAGATTATTGCCCTACTTAAATATTTATGTCAATCAAAAAATGGATTGTATGAGATGTCATACAATCCATGTCAAATGTCTGTGGGAGTTAGAGAAGTTTTCACAAAATTGGATTAAAATGAGGCATTTATTAAAATCTGACATTTATTAAATAGACTTGGCACAATAGAGCTGTTTGTGCAAATGGCAGCTATTGAGAATAGCTATTCTGTTGTCAATACTTGCTTGCTGATTCAGAGATGCTTTTCTATTCTGAGGCTTCTAAATGAATTTCATTTCAGACAAAATAAGATGAGCCGGCCTCCATTGGAGAAAATAATCACACACTGCTCTGATACAGTCCTGTTCACTGGCAAAGGTAGCCTAATGAGAAACTCTGTAGCTCCCAACGCCCGGACCGGTACCGGTCCGTGTGTCATTTGGTACCGGCCACAGAGAAAGAATAAATAACTTACATTATTTACGTTTTATTTATTATCTGAGTCTGAACAATGTTTTATTTTGAAAAATGACCAGATTCCCTCTATTACATCACTCTTGACGCTTGTCCCGGTCGGCAACGTATTACGTTGTTGCCGCTAAAATTAAACCCCCAAGTTAGCAAAATGAGTAAAAAAAACAACGTCTTTGGAAAGTTTCTTCGCAAAGGGGAATTAAACCAGTGAGAAGACAGAAGAAGAGCATACGACTTCCAAGACAAAGTAATCTGCATTTAACAGACAATACCAAGAGTCCTACTTAAAATATGGATTTATAGCGACCTGATCCCCAGGTGTGTCACATTGTGTAGCGAAGGTTTATTGCATAAATCAAGCCCATTAGCAAAGCACCCAGTTCTTTCAATGATGACTTTTGCTGAAGGCCTCTCCTCTAGAGACGACAATTTTCATCACACTACTGCACAGGTTTCCACCATCCTGTGATAAAGTTTTGAATTGATTTGTTTTAGTTATTATTTACTAATTAGAAATGTTGACACAAGCCACCATTCATTAAATACAAATGTTCAAATCCACCTAAAACCTGTTCAAATCAGAATAAAACATCTAGCTGGATTTGAACAGGTTTTAGATAGATCGAAACAGGATTTTAACACCAAACAATAAACATAAAATACCTCCAACTGGTAAAATGATTCAAGTACAAACCAAAGAGTTGTTTGGCTCTAGAGGTTTATAACTAGGGTGGTAGCTAACACTAACATTAGACAGTAAGATGGTAAAATGTGTTTTCTAACTGACTACTATTTCACAAACAGACAAAAATTTATCATATCCGTTGACCAAAAATTATGGTTACTCATTGAAATTACTTTGGGAATTGCTTCTGCTAATCTGCTATTTACGGTTCAGTCCTTCCCTCCTTTCACAGCATTCGGTCAAAGGCAGCGTGATCCAGAAAAAGCCCGGGAAAAATCTTCCTCTTCTTCTTCTAATAGTTTTTGCATGCATGCTGGAGTAACGCAATGCTGCCCCCACGTTCAGTAGATGTACTCTACTTTTTAACTCTGCCTAGCAGATGTACAAGCTGCATGAACGTAATACTTTTCTTTTGTTTGATAGGCAGGAAAATGTTTGTTTAAAATCTTCATATTTCAAAGTTAAGACAGGGATCCTTGTTTTCATTTTGAGCAACTTATTTTAAAATAAGTTATTAACATATAAATCAAGTGTATAAAACAATTTATATTTTTTATGCCTAAAAAACTCTTCTTTTAAAAGAAACCTAATAAAAAAACCTAATATGAAAATTTAAATAAACTAAAGGTATTTTAGTTTCATAATGAATGTCAGATATCGACCCACTATGGCTGTTTTATTGCGAGTACTCTGTATATTTTAATGACATCAGCTCTGACGGAAGCATAATGTAAAGCACTTTTTGTGCCCAAGAAGGGTACAGAAAAGAGATATATAAATGTACCCCATTTACTATTTAACACCCCTTTAAATGATCTACTTTACAGGCAACATTACCAAAACTAGGCTCATTGAATTAATGTGAGGGGGGCACACATCAAAGCTGAACTCATGGAGCAAGTATATATATATAGTAGCATAATTTCATTAATGGTTTTATAACCATGTTTATTCATGTAAATTTGTATGCAATTTTAGATTCCCTGCTGAAATAGCTTCACTGCGTATTTGTACAGTCATTGTTGTCAACTGGACAGACTATAGCTGTATATGACAATGAGAGGTGGAAGAACAAATAGTTCCTTTTAACCAGTGTTGGGAGTAACGCGTTACAAAAGCAATGCATTACAGTAATGTATTACTTTTTCCTGTAACGCAGTAGTGTAATAGCCTGGCTCCGCCCTCCTACGTACTTCCGCTCAATTTCATTTCGCTTTAGTACTTAGTCTGGGATCGCTGTATATTCTTAGGTTTCCAGAAATCAATTTTTTGTAGGACCAATCAGCGAACAGAGGGAGTGACTTGTTGTTTCCAGTCGGTTTCGGCGCATGACATACGTCACGACCACACGTTAGCGATTGGCTATGGCAGATCCTGAGTGACTCTGGGCAGATCCAATAGTTTTAAACTTCAACAGAGTTCCCGCATACAAGGAAGTAAACGCTTGTCAATGGAGCGAGGCCAGACTCTCTGTACAAATGAAATGTACGAGAGTCTGGTAGAACCAGGCTAGTAGTGTAAGGCATTACAAATTAATTTTTAGTAATATTTTACTCGGTACATTTTCAGCAGACCTTGCGTTACAAAAAAAAAAAAAAAACTTTTGCGAGACCACAAGATTTCATTAATCTCCCTCTTGTTGGTGTAACTTTGTTATTGCGTGACATAGTCCAGTGAAGGTGGGTTTTACAGAGTGACGCGAGGCATAATTTCTGCCTCTGCTGTGCTCGCGAGTCGCGCTTGCCAGTGGAAAGGCGGCAATCAGAATGAATCCAGAACTGAACCAGGACTGGACAGTTTTTATGTCGGGATTAAAAAGACTCAGAGGAAAGTGAGGACGTCTAATAATGTGGTGAGTTGTACATTTGTCTGTCAACTTCTCTATTGTGTTGTAAGTGAGGTACTTGACTCGTTTGTCGCATATTAGTAGTAGTAGTAATATTAGTAGTAGTAGTAATATTAGTAGTAGTAGTAGTAGTATTAGTAATAGCTCACGCTATTCGCGTTCATTTGAACCCAACACATGTTCATTTGAACCCAACACATGTTCATTTGGGAGATTAAAAACAGAAAAGGTGTGAAAGAAGGGTTTTGGGATGAGTGACACAGTTCAAGTCTTCCTTAAGTTGTGTCAGTTTCTGTGTGAATCCTAAATGCTATTACAGCAATTAATTACGGGGTAATTAATGTTACCCCGTAATTAATTGCTGTGGGGTAACATTAATTAAAATGCTACCCCACACGGGGAAAACAAAGGATAAAATACAGAATACAGTGGACATTCATCTACTTTTAGTTCTGTTTAAGAGGCTGTAGGTGTGGAATAAATGAGACTTTACTTTAAAGAATTATATTCAAACCCATATCCTTTTATTTAAATTTTCCGAACCCGTCACTTGGGGAAAGTTAACTAAGCGGACCTCGGCTGATTTTAATTGAAGACCCCTGGCCTAAGGGTTTTTTCTTCTGTGTTATCTTACTAACAGTTAGGTTATGTTTAGTTCTGTGGGCTAAAACGACTGAGGCTAAGGGGTTGGTCCTCCATTTGCACTTTATACTTGAGAAAGCACAGCCTAAGGTATGTTCATCATGTGCACTTTGTGCATGACAGTTGTGTGTTGTGAACCTCTTGAATTCAAAGAGAATAAAGTAAAACAAATGTGCATCTTGTCATGGCATTAGAGTTTACTTATGTTGTGTCTAATATTAATAGACCCAAGCTATTCACAAAAATTGCCAGATAATAATTTTACCTCTACCATACAGACTTTAATCATTTGTGATTTTGTCTGTCATCCTTTCTTGTCTTGAGCCTTCACTTTGACAATTATATGCTTTATTGTTAGTAGCCTGATAGCCCACAGTCATTATGGAACATCAAATGTCTTCTACTGGATGTAAAATGCTCTGTATTACATTTTGTTTTAGAATTTTAAGTTCTACCTTGTAGTTATTTTCGTAAAAGTAACTCAAAAGTAATACAGGAGTAATGTAATGTATTACAATTCTGAGACAATAATATTGTAAGGTAAAGCATTACATTTAAATAACAGTAATAAGTAATTTATAATGTATTACAATTTGGAAGTAACTTGCACAACACTGCTTTTAATTGAGTATCATTAGTCACGTTTAGTTACCTTCGTCTTTGTTCTGTTGATGTTAAACTACACATCAACCCCAAAATACAAAAATATTGTTATAACACAGGGCTGGTTCTAGACTGTGGCTCTGGGTGGGCTGATACAAATTATACGTGGACAGAAATATATATTAGTGTAAAAAAGTGCAAATTTATATATACAATTATATTTTCTACTGTAGCCTCATTGAGCCCAGCTGCAGGCTGAGCAAATAAGTCCTTAATATGAGAAATAGTATTTCATATATTTTGTAATGCATGTCCTACAACAACCCTAACTCACTAACTACTCTTCATTCTTTCACTTTTTTCAGCTTTTTACAACTGAAATATCCTGTTCAAGGATAATCTCTACCGCAGCAGTCTTCTTCACATGTCGTGACAAACAGGTGCCAAATAAACTAATCACACAAAGCGGACGTAACAACAGCAAGTTGATATATTAAACTTTTTCCGTAGAGAGTGTGACTTTGCCCACCCTACGGCTGTGATTGGTCCGGCTCTGCTTCAGCCTAGAAAAGGGATTGGCTTACCCATACTCACTTTCTTTCGCTCATAAAAGAATTAGGTATGTCTATGCCAGGCTAATCAGCAATGTGTAATGAATACAATTTTAACTGTGTCTAAATAAAGTAAAAAAAAAAAATCTAATAAAATAAAAAAAACTTCACAAATGGTGCGTCCCATCTGTCGGGCTCCCACTATCCTGCCACACTTGACCCCCCCATGATTCATGTAGCCTTTCCCTGAGCAGCCCACAGCTCAACACTGACTCATTATAAGCAAGGCTCAATTTATCAAATATTTCTGTAGATTAAGCATTAAAAAGTTTTCAGCAAATCAAATTGTATTTTATATTGACTTCAGAATTATGGAATGTTTTGTATGATTGTTAAAGGCCCTGAGTCTATTCCCTGGTCAGGCCAGAGGCAAGGCAAGGCAAGGCAATTTTAATTATATAGTACAATTCAAACACTGGGTAACTCAAAGTGCTTTACAGGATAAAAAGACAATTTACAAGATTTAGATTAAGAAACATTAAAAACATTAAAAAAGAAGAGTGCAGATAAAAAAACACTGTAATTTGTAATGTAGGTGGCCTATCCCAGATGTTCTCAGAGTTTGAGAAGGTTTATAAGCAACTTGTATGTCAGAAATAGATTCTGGTGCTAAACCATTAAGAGACTTGTAACCAACAGTGCTGTTTTAAAGTCTATTCTCTGAGCAACAGGAAGCCAGTGCAGAGATTTTAAAACTGGACTGATGTGGTTGTACTTCCTGGTGTTAGTTAGAACCCGAGCAGCAGCGTTCTGAATAAGCTGCAGCTGTCTTAACCCTCGTTTTGAGAGACCAGTGAGCAGGCCGTTACAGTAATCTAACCTGCTGGAGATAAAAGCATGGATAAGTTTCTCTAAGTCTGGTTGAGTTTCCTTTGACTCTGGAAATATTTTTAAGGTGATAAAATGCAGATGATGTAATTGACTTAATGTGACTCTGGAAATTCAAGTCTGAGTCCATGATGACCCCTAGATTTCTAACTTGATTTTTAGATTTTAGAGAAAGAGACTCGAGGTGACTGCCGACACTTTCTCTTTGTTTCTGTCCCAAAGATGATTAGTTCAGTCTTGTTTCTGTTCAGTTGGAGAAAATTATTTTGCATCCACACATCAATCTGTTCGATGCAGTGACACAGTGAATGGATCGGTCCATTTTCACCTGCTGTGTGTGAAATGTAAATCTGAGTGTCATCTGCATAATTATGGTAGGATACGCCACAGCTGTGTATTAACTGGCCTAAAGGAAGCATGTAAAGATTGAATAATAGAGGTCCCAAGATAGACCCCTGTGGAACCCCACATGTCAGGGCCATTTGGTCTGATACACAGTTTCCAACTGAAACAAAGTACTTCCTGTCTTCAAGATAGGACTGAAACCATTTAAGAGCAGTTCAAGAGATACCTATCCATTCCTCTAATCTTTGTGGCAGGATTTCATGGTCCACTGTATCAAACGCAGCACTCAAGTCCAACAGAACTAAGACAGAGATTTTGCCTGCGTCAGTGTTCAGACGGATGTCATTTGTGACTTTGATAAGTGCAGTCTTAGTCTGTGATGGGGCCTGAAACCTGACTGAAAAGGATCAAAGCAGTTGTTAAGTAATAGAAAGTCATTAAGTTGCTGATATACAACTTTTTCAAGGACTTTCCCTAAAAATGGCAGGTTTGATATGAGTCTATAATTGTTGAGCACTGTAGCATCAAGAGGCTTAATGACAGCAGTTTTTAAGGCCATTGGAAATGTTCCAAAAAAGTTCCAGATTCTACTGCCTGCTGGACTCCTAAGAACCGATAAATTGTGCTTCTGTGACGTGAGTGACAGTTTAAAGGATTACATCAAAGTGTCGAACAATCCGAGGAGCTGACTCGACATCTTCAGCACGGACTGTGGACATACAGAAAAGACACAGTGTCTGACACAGAGTCAGACCTGTGAACTGCTACACAGCTTAACGGATATGAAGGGGTTTCATCCAGAGAAGAGTGGATAATATCGAGAAACAGACCGGTGAGCTGCTACTTGGTATTACGGTCCTGACCATGGATAGGAAACATCAAGGTTACTCCACGAAATGAACGCACGCTACAGGCCACTGATGTACTGCCTATTCATCGCCCCCACAGAGGCCATGGCCTACTATCCTAACAACAACAGCCCAAACCAACCGCCATTTTGACATCTGTCTGACCCTGTATTCTAATACTACCCCCTCGTCCCTTCCCTCTCTCATTGTAAGCCACTAAAAAATCCCATCACATGACCACGTGTGCTGTCATCTACATCCTATAACTGCAACTGTAGTTATGTTTGATGTTTGCTATGTTTGTACAATGCCTTATTTAATTTTCCAGAAGATCTTTGCACCTGAAGAAATGGCTGCATTGGTGTAGTTGCAATCTTTGTGTGTCTATCTATGTATAAATGTAATTTGTTGCACTGCATCTACATTTCACTGCCGGTTGTACTGTATTCGGTATATAACTGTGTATGTGACAAATAAAAAAACAACTCATTTTTTCTTCTCATTTTTTTTTCATTCTCATTTTTGTGTAAGGCTGCAAGCACTGGCAGGAGTTGACCTTTGACCTTTTGAAAATACAAAACCAAGTCCTTGAAAGTCTTGTTTTGTTACATAGTGCTGGTGTTTTATGTCCCATTAATCAATTAAGAGAGATCTGTCTGGCTCATTATGTTGTCATTTCTGTTTCATAAAACAGGCCCATCCTGAGTCAGAATCAATCACAAGGAAAGTGTAGTCTGGTCCTGGTTCAGGCCTGGCCCTGGTTCAGACCTGGACTGGGGCAGGTTTAAGGTCTAGTTTTGTTCAGTATTTGATGAATCAAATGTTTTATCAGATTGATGAACTTTGCTAATTATAATAATAATTAAGGTCTACATAACAAAGTTTCTCTCTGCGGCTACTCTGTGTTTCAGGGGCCACAGCGAGTCATTGCATGTTTACTTTGGTGTAGTATTTTTCACCAGCTGCCAGGCTTAGGACCGGCACAATTGTGTTGTTATTGTTTTTAGATAAATAATCTAACTTGAGACATAATGAGATTCAAGATGCTTTTATCTGAGCGTTTCTTTATTAAAACAACAAAGATTTTATTCTTCCATTGTCATCTCCTCACATCTTTCCTTTTTTGTTTTTGGTAATCAATTTCTAGGTGTTTTCTATGACTATTCCCTAAATGTCCAGATTTTTTGTGTAAAGGTTATCTTGGTGCCCTCTAACCCTGGGAATTGTATCACATAGCAACAGAAGGTGTAGGCGTATGATTATCTCCTGTGTAATAAGGTTTCCTGGAGACCTGTGTTATTCGGGGGCACTGTTTCTAAGGAGACGTCAAAACTCTATTTATTTATTTAAATGCGTGTTTAATGGGAGCTTTAACAAGGGTTAGTGAGTGGTAAAAATAGCAGGACAGTTCACCAGCCAGAAAATAGAGAGGAGTAAGAGTGGATCTGAAATTTTCCAATTGTCCTGGAAATTGATCATTTAAGGCTGCTGTAGTTTGTGGAGTGGTGTTTAAACAGAAGCAGAATAATAATTCTAGGTGAAGTCTATTTTAAACTCTGATTAAATGCTAAGAAATTAAACTGGGTCTGTGATAAAAATGCTGTTCTCAAATATCAAGGACACAGTGGCAGAGTGGTCAGCACTCCTGCCTTACAGCAAGAAGGTTCTGGGTCGTATCCAGGGCAGGGCCTTTCGGTGTGGAGTTTATATGTTTCCCCCGTGTCTGCGTAGGTTTCCTCTGGGTGCCCTGGTTTCATGTACAATATAAGACTACAGATAGAAATTAGCTGTTAAATTATAATCTGGTACAAGCATTTTGCTTCATTCTTATGTACATTGTCTGTTCTAAAAAATAAAAATAAAATAAGAACTCTTGTAGGGGACTGTACAGTTTTAAACTTTAGACATTGGCTTGTATGAGATTCTGATGGAAAGTAAGTAAGCAAGTAAACTTTATTTCTTAATTACCTCTCAGATAAAATCACAAAGTGCTGCACAGAAATACAATAAATTCAAGAAAATAGAATAATCACAGCTATCATAGCCTTGAGTAATAATGACATGAAAAATGATACTTTTCAGTCTCAAGATTTTATTTTAGAGCTTTTCATGCTATTAAAAAGAGCTAGCTAGTCTAGAGCTTTAGTTTCTGACAGCCCCCCAGTTTTCAAAGAAGATGCTGTCAACAAAATGGCCTACCAGTTTAGAGCAGATGCTTAGAAGCCTCTGGTCTTGAGCTGGACTGAGAGGCTACGGAGCCATACTGAGCTGCCAAACAGCAGAACACTCACGTCAGCTGAGAAAAACTGATGAACTGAGACAATGTTCTTAATGTTCTTGCAAAGACGGCTTCCTCTGTTTTAGATGAATTTATTATGAGGGTGTCCTGGTGTTGGGTGCTGTGAAAAAAAAAAAATACAATTACATAAATAGTACATTTGACATTCCATTCTCCTGTTTTGTAATCGTCTTGTAGATATAATTTCAATGTTGGACAAACATAGCACTTTGAATCAAATTGAAAAAAGCTTACAGTAATCCATGTGTTGGAGTGTGTCACCCACAGTTGTTTACCACATGAAGGCTTTATCTCATTTTAATTGTCACTTTCACGCTGGCCTTTTTTAATTAGTACAATGTATTATGATTGATAACTGCTCAGTCAACCACCGAGGCCCCAAGTGTCACGGTTTAAAGAAGAACAATTGCAATAACTGCCGCTCTTTATTAAAACCCTTCCTTTCATCACAGACAACCAACTAATTATTTCATCATAATTAGTTGGTGATTAATGTGAAATGTAAATAAACCTCTCTCAATATTAACTAAATAAGCTGTTCTCTTTGAGTAAATGAAGGTAAAAAGGGATTATTTAAAATATCTTGATTCATCTGCTATAATTGAAGTTAATTTTAAGGTACATTACGTTTCAGTGGTTCAAATAAAAAAAATTCTAACCCATACATGCATCTGCAAAGGCCTGATGTGCAGAATGAGCCGTGGTTGCCTTTGTACAGTCAATTAAATGAGAAGGTTTTGCAATCTAATCTTCTGCGCTGTTTCAGCAGATGTGACGTAAAGTGTGTTCAATTACCTGGTTCTCACTTCCTGATTTGCTGCCATAAGTAAACTAAGCAACACTAGTAGAAAAATTTTTTTATCCTGTGTAGACAGGGAAGAGACAGGCCTCCAGCACACTCAAAACCAGCAGATTCTTCTTTGGTTGTTGTCCGTTTGTTCTCAAACAAACGTGCACACCGTGAACATGCACAACACTGGATGCAGTCCCGCTGACGCCAGAGGTGGAACACTAGTACAATAACTCCTGATCTTTCATAATGCACATTTGGGCCAATGGCTTGGATTAAGGGTTGTCTTTATAATTTGTATTCAAGCATACGTGTCAGCTCAGAAATGTGTTCTCAAGGTGCGTTCACACCAAACGCGAATTAAGCGTAAAGTGCGAGTGATTTAAATGTTAAGTCAATGCAAAGACGCGGTTTAACACGCGTGGAAATCCTGCAGCTCGTTTTGCGTGAATTAGGCGCCGCAAATGTTGCAATTCGCACGAATCACGCGGTGCAAATCACGCTGCGCGAATTGAGCGTTTGACGCGCAAAACGTGTCCACCGCTTCATTAACCCGAGTTGAAAAATCTGAACTTTGACGAAAATTCGCGCCACATTAACCAATCAGGAGCTTGCTCTAGTAGTGATGTGCTATGAACGGAGGCGGACCATAGAGGCAGAAATCCAAAACATCAATGGAGAACGAAGTTATCGGTGCAGCCTGTGGGATACGAAACATTTTTGTAATTTTACAGAGCCAGGAATCTTAAAGGTTCTTGCTCAAAGGAAAGTGCGTAGGAGGTTGAAAACTCTGGTAAGTTGCAAAAAACGACTTTTAATTTATTAGAGTCATATATATTAAGCCAACTAACTAGCTAAAGCCGGAGTTAATTTGCCGTACTTTACAACTAGTTTTCCACTGACGAGTTTGTGTTTATCCAGAGAAAGTGTGCAGAAAGAGCCTGATGAACATGTATTTAAAGGAGATGGAGAAGAGAAGTGGGTGAGGGACAAAAGTTCTGTCTTTCCTCAACCCCTAGTCTTCTCACGAGAGTGAGAACGGAAGTGAGTCACGAGACTGTGGAGAGGGGGTCCGAGGATTATGACCACCCCGAGAACCAGGGCGAGACAGAAGCAACAGGGCATTCAGAGACAGAAAGAGTGTGGATGAGCCACACAGGGATATGTGTTGTTTGTGACTGGTGTAATGTTCAAATGTTAACTTGAATAAATATTTAATAAAATAATTTATATATATATATATATATATATATATATATATATATATATATATATATAGTCATGATAGAGCTGATTTTGATTCCAGTGAGCCCTGGTCCCCCACTGCTGCTTCCGCTTCCCCTGCCCTATCCAAATCTGCTGCTGTCTCCACAGGTGAGTACAGGCAATATTTACATATCATACAATCATTTCCAGTAAGCCCTCTTAGCCTTTCACATTTACATACAAACACAACCCTGGTGCTTTGTTAATGAGTTGATAATGTTTTTCTGCTTTTTTATGTGTCATTTCATACAGTGCAACTCCCAAAGAAGAGCCCAGGAGAAGAGCCCAGAGAAGAGCCCAGAAAAGAGCCCAGAGAAGAGCCCAGAGAAGAGTCCAGAGAAGAGTCCAGAGAAGAGCCCAGAGAAGAGCCCAGAGAAGAGCCCAGAGAAGAGCCCAGAGAAGAGCCCAGAGAAGAGTCCAGAGAAGAGTCCAGAGAAGAGCCCAGAGAAGTGCCCAGAGAAGAGCCCAGAGAAGAGTCCAGAGAAGAGCCCAGAGAAGAGCCCAGGAGAAGACCCAGTTCAGAAGCTCCCTGAAACACATGCTGTAGCTTCAGCTCCAGGTTCAGAGGATTAGCTCTTCTCTTGAGTCTGGTCCCTTGTCTGCAGTGGGGCCTGTCTTGGACGTCAAATATCAAATACATATATAAATTCATGAAAGCAGCACACTTCTGCTTCATTTGTAACCCATCGTATAGTTTTTGTTATAAATACAATTGTAAATACGATTTACAGTTTTATAGACATAATACTATATTGACTGTACTGATAACTGTTCAGAAGACTGTAGTTGACCACTGATTAATTACTCATAATCACACACAATATTGACTGGACACAGATGGACAGACTTGAATAGAGCATCAGAAGTTGCTCTCCGGTGGGAAAGCCTGGTTGTTAAGTGAATTTTACGCGCGAATGAAGCGAGTAAACTCAAAATGTGCAAGCGTCCAACTACGCGCGAATAGCGCGATTTATTTGTGTTTGGTGTGAATGTACAGTCAGGCGGCACAAATCCAAACTGGATATTCCACAAATAAAATCTGAAACAAATATGTGTGTGTTCTAGGGGTTGTTCACTCAAGAAAACGCAACAGTCTTGCCGTTACACACGGAGCCATGCAAAACCATGGTAGTACATACAGTTGTGTTCTACTCTGGCAGAATTTGTGATGTTTTTTGACCATTTTTTACAGAATATGAATGATAACACAAATACTTTTCTTTCACTTATAGTTAGTGGTTGGGTAAAGCCATTTATTGTCAAATAATTGTGTTTAATCTTTATAAATTATAATAACAACAGAAACTACCCAAATGACCCAGATCAAAAGTTTACATGTCCCAGTTATTAATACTGTGTATTGCCATCTTTAACATCAATGACTGCTTAAATTTTTTTGTGGTAGTTGTGGATGAGCCTCTTTATTTTCTCAGATGTAAGCTGCACATTATTTTTGGCAAAAAGCCTCCAGTTCTTGGCCTGTCTTGCATGAATTGCTCATTTGAGATCTCCTCAGAGTGGCTCAATGATACTGAGGTCAGGAGACTGAGGCCAGTCCAGAACCTTCACTTTATGCTGCTGTAGCCAATGACAGGTCGACTTGGCCTTGTGCTTTGGATCTTTGTCATGTTGTAACGTCCAAGTACGTCCCTTGGACGCAGCTTCTGGGCTGATGAGTGAGATTTTTGTTAGTGTACCTGACCTTAGTTTGGTTTCAACAGAATCCTTCATTTTGAACACTGCTGATTGGTATTCTCAATTACTTGTATATCTTTTTATATTCCTTTATCTTTTTTTTATTTCCTTATTTACCTATTCCCGCAGATTTTTTTTATTATTTATTTATTTATTTATTTGATTGGGACAGTGCATGTTAATGAACATACATGAGACACAGCCACATGAATGTAAACATGCCAGATTGTAGCTGTAGGCTAATTTCCATCCGTTGTTCCAACATTCTCACACCATACACCATTGCAACATTCTCACTCATTCATACACCAGAGGGTTATGTGTCTTGCCCAAGGACACAACGACAGTATGAACTGTGGGGAGAGCGGGAATTGAACTGCCAACCTTCTGGTTATAGGACGACAGCTCTACCACTGAGCCACTGCGCCCCTCCTTTGAGATCCTTTGACAATTCTTTTGCCTTCCCCATGACTCAGACAGAAACATCAGTGCACTGGATGAAAGATGCAAGGGTCTGACAGGAGTCCAGAAACTCACTGATTTTTTATTCACACACACTGATGACAAACAAACAGATCACAGATGAGAATGGTTACCTTTAGTTGCCGTTCAAACCTGTTTGTGTCACTTGTGCATGTTATCATACCAAAATCACCAGGGTATGTAAAATTTGGGTAGTTCCTGTTGTCTTTATGATTTAAAAAAAGTAAACATAGTTTGACAATAATTGGCTTCTCCCAACCACTAACTTTGAGTGAAAAAAAGTTTTTGTGCTGTCATTCACATTCTCTGAAAAATGGCCAAACAAAAATCACAAATTCTGCCAGGGCATGTAAACTCATGAGCACAACTGTATACTAGACCAGTCGACTAAAAAAACAACTTCTGTAGAGACGTTGCTTGCGCATGTATGTTGCATCTATGACATTGTTTTCAGAGAGGACGCCTGTGTCACAGTTTACACAAGAGCAGAGCGGCTGCTGCAACAAAACAAAAACATCTCTCCAGTCGGACTGACAATGCAGGCCTTGTGTGAATGTCATTGTGTTTTCAGTTAAACACGTCATGTAAACAGGCTCTTTTGGAGTGGACTCTTGTATTTTCTGTCGAATCTGCTGTTAAAACTTTACATGGATTCCTGTTAAGACTGAGGCCCGTCTCCTCACAAAGGTTAGACAGCTGTAAATGTGAAGAATGGCATTCACAAATAAGCAGAAACGCTTGAGAGGCTCGTCAAAATTCCTCGACAAAGTCACTGTTTTCTCTCATTCATCCAAGTATTGTTCTGTTCATCTACCACCCGATGAGTTAATCAACACAAAACGTATGACTCAGCCTCCAGCCGAGTACGAGTGGTTCCTCTTCAGCTTCATCATGATGTGCAGCACGTTTCTACTCCACTCAGATGTTCATTTGACTTTTGATGATTAAATGCTGGAAAGAACAGCTTCAAGACTTTGATGTGGATTCACATGATTTACATTCAAATAAATCATTTTTAGTTTTAATTTAAAATGTTATGTCAACTTGTTCCACGTAACTGCTTTAAGTAATTGCTAAGCTACTTGATTTCCTAATGTGGACTTGAGGAAGTGGATTTATTTATATGTAATAGTGTTCAATATAGATTACTCAACTTCATTATGTAATTTTTATTCATAAAGCTGTGTTAGTTAAAACACTGGCCTTAAACACAGATGAGTGAGTGGGTCTGAGACATGAGTGACAGTCACAGAGACCAGACAGATATGTATTCTATATTTCTTGAGACACCGTCTCGAAAGAGGAGTATTACAGTTCAGAGTTCCTGTGGATGTGATCAGACAAGAAACGCTGATTAGCAAGTGTTAAAAAAAAAACATACTGTATGTGATGAAACAATAAAGTTATTAATACTAGCCCCTTAAATTTATTTGGTATGACATCAGATTTCTTTAAAAAAATATATATATATATGTATTTTTTGTGTGTTTTTTTACTGTTCAATCCTGTTCTCTAACCTGTCTCAATCAACATCAGTCAACAGCAGCAACCATCAAATAATTTAAAGCAACAACATTAAACAGTCTTTTCTCATCACATGTTTACTTAAGACACTTGCCCACTATTCTTTCTACTCTAAAACATTCTCAGACACTGACCTGTAAAAGTCCTACAGGTCATAACAGTGTCTCAAGAGAAGACTATCTGAGTCTCTGTGACTGTCACTCATGTCTCAGACCCACTCACTCATCTTTGTTTAAGGCTGGTTTCTAACACTTAAACGCAGCTTGACTAAATAAAATTTACATGAACAATGAAGTTTAATAATTTATATTGAACACTTTTACATTTAAATCAATCAACTTCCTCAAGTCCATATTAAGAAATGAATTAGCTTAGGAATTACTCAAAGCAGTTAAGTTGAACAAGTTAACATAAAAAATTTTGATCAAAACTAAAGTTTACTTTTTAGAGTGTACATATACTTTATAGAAAAGGTATAAAGGCCAAAGTATAGTTTTTAATAAAGCTGTGGTCTTTTAATGTAACCAATAAACTGCTGTTAATTCCCACTCAGTGATACTATAATGATGATTATAACCAGCGATAGAATCCTGGGTCACAGACAGAGAAGTGTTAAAGAAGAGGAACTGGCCCTAGTTTTGGTCTCGATACTTTCTGGTCTCAATCACAACTTGGTATTGGTCTGTGTGGCCTTAATTAACATTAGTTGATCTCCGTCTTGTGTTCCTCTTTAGTGTTTTGGAAAAAAAGCACAGGCAAACAGAGCAGATGAGGACACAGATGGTCGAGAGCGCTTCAAGTCAGAAAAAATGCTTGAGCCGTCGGTGAATACAGTCAAGACAAGAGTGGAGAAATGAGCAGACGCTTCACTTCACTGGGGAGAATTGCTAAGCCCAGTGAACATAGAAGTGCACTCCACTCTTTCCAAACTGTGAAAGGAAGCAGTACTCAGGTCTCAAACTGTAAGAAGACTTTAAATGCACATTCTTTTTAGATTTTTACTTTGCATTTGACATTACTCTTATATTTTGACTTGTATTTTATCCGATCTGCCCTTTAGAGCAGCAGCTATTGGACTGTGTCCACTTGAAACACGTCAAATGGTGTGTATTCATAACATTAAAAATATTATAATATTGTTGTATGAGTTCAAGATAAAGCTAAGTTTGAAGACTTTTGTTACCTAATGGTGGCACAATGGTTTGCACGCTCGCCTCTCAGCAAGAAGGTCCAGGGTTTGACCTTTCTGGGTGGAGTTTGCATGTTCTGCCTGTGCTTGGGTGGGTATCACCCACCAACATCAAAAACCAGGTGCCCCCAGTTGTGGTGGTTGACAAGGAATTTCCCCATGGGGATAATAAAGGGATAATAAATAAATAATATTCTAAATGAATAAAGAGAAGCTAGTTATTGGTGTATAGTGTATTCTATAGTGTATGAGAGCTAAATGTTCTGGTATTTTATTCAACAGCACTTGACCTTCTAGCATTCCCTCACCAATGTTAGAATAGCTTATGTGCTGCCAAACACCCAACTAATTCAACATCTGCCATGCTCCTGTAGCTGGATTATGTGCATTTTTTCCAGCTGCTTTCTGCCAAACCAAACTTTATGCTCCACTTTCACTGAATGGGACTCCATCTCGTGTCCTCCTTTTTCTGAATTGTTATTAATGTAGAGAGTCCAAAATGTGACCATAAGTTGTATTTTTCTAATATAGGTTCACATTCAGCCTGGGAGGGAGAAGGCCAAAGAGGACATTGAAATTAAAGTGTTGTATCTACATTGTCGGGATCATGTTTCAAATCTGTGGCTGGTTTTATTACAGACTGGTCATGAAAACTTAGTCTAATTTGCCAGATGTCCAAACTATGGCACACCCCAAAACAGAGTGTTTTTAAATGAATTGGCTGTAGATGCAGTAATAGACCTCTGAGATTACTTCAGATGAAGCTTCAGATCAACTGATTGGGGCTGTATCCCAGAGTAAGTTTCCTATCAATATGGGAAATGTGATATTCTTTATTCTGGTATTTGCTGAAGGTCCAAGTTGCACCACCTCTTTTACACAAACCAAGTTCTAGGCCAGTTTAAGATTTCATTGGTGCTTTTTATTGGACCTATGTTCACACCAGTTTGACCAGAACATTTTCCACAGTTCCATGATATCACCAGAGGCCATTGTTCTACACAGCAGGCAGAAACATAATTTTACCCTGTAACTTCTTAACACATTTATTTCTTTGTTCAACCATGTAACTATCCACTGTGGATTATAAGAGCACTGTGGCAACATTTATGAACAGGCAACTGGACCATAGCCAATGGCCTAACAGTGTTAGTTTTCTGTTTGCTTTAGTGTGAAAAGGGTTGATGTGGGACTCAATTGGGCTACTGACACACATAATGGAAAATGTCTTTATTTGGAGTTTGCTGTTGGTCCAAACCTCTGCTTTGGTATAAAGCTATACTATGTTGGACGGGTTTAATGACTCAGTACTCATTAATAATATTGGAAAACACTTTTCTATAGGTTTTTAATGATCACTTGAACAATGATACAATATCAGAAACAGAGAAAAATCTCACGATTTAACACTGCAATGCTTTCTGTTATAAATTTATTACAATGCCCTGTTTGTACTCACCAAATATGCTCCATCTTAGACCTATGTCAATTAGTAGACAACAAATATAGGCCTTAAGTGAATTACTGTGATGATTGTGTACATGCAGTTATGTCAAGTTACCTGTTAGCTGTGTGGTGACCAATACCAATCTGGGTCTTTTCCATGCCGTGCTGCATTGTTTGCTCCATGGAGTTTCTCATGAATATTTAGAGTCTCTATCTATCTATCTATCTATCTATCTATCTATCTATCTATCTATCTATCTATCTATCTATCTATCTATCTATCTATCTATCTATCTATCTATCTATCTATCTATCTATCTATCTATCTATCTATCTATCTATCTATCTATCCATCTATCCATCTATCTATCTATCTTCACCTAAAGGAACACCATACTAATACTGTGTTTGACCCCCTTTCGCCTTCAGAACTGCCTTAATTCTATGTAGCATTGATTCAACAAGGTGCTGAAAGCCTTCTTTAGAAATGTTGGCAGATATTGATAGGATCCTGCTGGAAGTAGCCATCAGAGGATGGGTACATGGTGGTCATAAAGACATGGACATGGCCAGAAACAATACTCAAGTAGGTTTGAAATACTCAGACCGGCCCGTCTGGCACCAAGAACCATGCCACGCTTAAAATTGCTTAAATCACCTTTCTTTCCCATTCTGACATTAAGTTTTATAGTTCAAGAGATTGTCTTGACCAGGACCATTAATGAGAAATTGAACAGGTGTTCCTAATAATCCTTTAGGTGAGTGTATATAGATATAGATAGATGGCACTGTATTGACACTTGCCACACAATATTAGGCAAGTGATTATTTTGACTATATCATCATTTAATCCATAATTTCCAACTCCAAGCTGTATAAACTTGAATCCTTAATGGATGTAATGCATATCAGGTGACGTGTATTTGTATAACGAGGGAGAGTGTGGCCTAAGGAGATCAACACCCTATATCAAGGTGTGCAAAATTATTAGGCAGATTCTTCTCATCAGGAAAAATGGGCCAAAAAAGAGATTTAACTGACTCTGAAAAGTCAAAAATTCTAAAAAGTCTTTCACAGGGACACAGCACTCTTGAAATATCTGAGATATTGGGGAACCTCAACATTTTGATCAAATAGTCAACAGTGTCGCAAGAAACGTGTCGAGAAGAAAAGACGCATATTAACCGCCAAAGATTTGCTAAGAATCAAATGTTAAGATACCAGGAACCCATTATCCTCCAGTGCTGCCATATTCCACACCTGCAACTGACCTGGAGTGTCAAGAAGTACGAGGTGTTTAGTTCTCAGAGACATGGCCAAGGTAAAAAAGACTGAAACCCGACCACCTCTGAACAAGACACATAAGTTGAAACGTCAAGAATGGGCAAAGACATATCTGAAGACAGATTTTTCAAAGGTTTTGTGGACTGATGAGATGAGAGTGACTCTTGATGGATCAGATGGATGGACTCGTGGTTGGATCAGTAACAGACACAGAGCTCCACTTCGACTCAGACACCAGCGAGGTGGAGGTGGGTACTGGTATGTGCAGGTATTATTAAAAAGGAGCTAGTCGGACCTTTTTATGGTTGAAAATGGACTCAAAATCAACTCAGACCTACTGCCAATTATATAGCTATATTGGTCAATGAGTTTTTTTTTGGAAAATTTCAGAATTGTTTATTTGTTCATTTTGAGTTTGTTTATTATTCTCACTTTAACAGGTGAAAATAAACAAGTGAGATGGAAAAATCATTGTTTTTCATTTAGTGGCATTATTAATTCTGCACACTAATAGTTGCCTAATAATAGTGTACATGTAGATATTCTCTTAACCAAAACACTTGTATTACTTAAATGTTCAGGTTTGAGGGTTCGTTAACATTTTAGATGACTAAAAGCACTGCAGTTGTACGATATATATATATATATATATATATATATATATATATATATATATATATATATATATATATATATATATATATATATATATATATCCACCAGGAGTTTTATCTTGGCTTTGGCAATTGAGGCATAGATGTTTGGGGATTTAAAATCAATCTTATTTACAATTTTCAAGAAATGCATTTAACTATTTAACTACTCCCCCTTCACCAACTTTGTTTTTTAAGTTTCTTTCCTGAAACTGTGGAATAAACATCAAATTATTTCTCAAATAAATTTTGTTTGAAACCTGCTCTATGAATTTGGACCTGGTCTAAGTCTGGACTTCGACTGCTTGTTGAGATCTATTCAAATCAGTGGTAAATACAATCACATTTGAGACCAGAAGTTATAGCAACACTATGCTTTATCAACAAGATACAAGATACAGTATTTTTATAGCTTCCATTACATACTTCCATGTTTATGACTCAAGTAAAGACTGAGGCAAAAATAATGTTCATTACAAGAAAGACTGGAAACAGAACAGATTTTTGTTAAGTAACAAATAATGCTAATGCTAAATGTTTCAAATTAGCCTAAATGGAACAAATATTGATAAAGCTAATGTATATATGTAAACTCTTATGCTCTTCCTGTCACTTATTCTCCACTCTCTCTCAGTAGCACAGCAGAGTTCACTGTTACGTTGTCTCTAGGTTTCAACCAAATCCAGTTTCTGGGTGGAATACATTTAGCCGCAATAGCTGGTAATTGAAGGAGCGGGCATTCACACCTGCCATTCACCAAAGGAGGAAGATAATGGTGCTTAGGTCATTGTGTGTGTCATTGTGCTTTTTTTTGTTTTGTGGAAATTCAGACATTGATGCCATCAAAATTATAAACACTATGTTTTAGAATCTTCTGCAAAAAATAATAACAATAAAAATCTACATTTATTGTTAAAATAGCCAGTAAATGCAGTACGGTTGTACGGTGAAAAGCCGGAATAACAGGAGGCTTAGTTCAGCTATCCTAATAATACCAGCCACCCCTGATTCAGATGCATTAAACACTGGATTTTACAACTGATTTATCAGATCAATGTGTTCTTTTATAACCACAGATACCAGAAATAATATAATAAGCTAAAAAGTGAAAAAACTGCAAAATAAAACATGGCCTAAATAATATTTAAAGATTTCACCCATTATTCTGTTTTCTGGTCAATCTTTGCTGTCTCTCAGTTTACTTTGTGATTTGGTAAAACTCTCTTCGTTTACGTTTATCCTCACTTCTCCGTCACTTCTCTAGTGGCTTTCTGTACTGCAGTGTTAAAGGGATGTTGGAAGTTGCTGTAGTTTTTCATTGAGGCTTGATTCAATAAACACTTAACTTCAATGTTCTGCTGACGCACAGCGATATCATGGCTTACTAAGTCTGACAGGTGTTAGTCTGACTCTGAGTCCAGACTAGACTTAATGCTCTAACAATACCTGGAATTTGGGCAGTGAGTCAAGCTTTTGTGAGCAGCTTACATGGAATACCCCCCTAAATTTGTAATTATAACACAAATATAAGTCAACATTAATACTAATATTACTCTATTAACTAAATTTGTTTATCCCCTTATTGTTCATAAAGAATGGTTTATTTTATACACAGACAGACTGAAGCTGTTCCCAAGTCGGACCTCAAGTTAAATGAAGCAGGTTTCATGCATTTATCCTATGTTGCAGGAGTGCCCCACTGGCTACATAGCACTTCAACCTATAGTAGCCTACATCATTATGAGAAAGATCATATGAATTTAAATGTCTACTATTACAACTGTCATATTTGCCAGCATTAGTTTGTGGGTGAGACATGCAACACAAATGGCAGCATGGCAGTTTGTGTAGAGAGCACTCATGCACACAGCAGAACACACAACCTTTGCTACCTGCCTATTTTCTTGCCATCAACCACAAAGTCCACAAAAATAACAGTGAAAAACATCATTCATCACAGCTTGACTGCTATTGACATACAAGGGCTCCAATTCATCTTGAGGTGATACTATTCAACCTGCTCCGTCTCTCCTTTTACCATCGAGCAGAGTTCGGACATCTCAGTTGGATGGAGAGTGCGCCCTTCAACAGCATCTACAAAAGAGTCAGTAGAGTCCAGAAATTGCCTAAAATTGTCTGAAATTGGAGTCAGTGAAGAGGAACAGAGTAAGTTAGCATTGGCTCGGCTGCTCATTTGGAGTGACATTAGGCTCCAATTGACTGTCATTTAAGTTTTATAACCCTTTACAGATCCATATGCAGCAAACATCTTTTCTTTAGGATCATTGCTCAATCTGGGCATTGAGCTAAGACGCACCTCAGTGCTCCACATCAGCATACTGCTTAAACTTTTATCTATTCGTAGGTCTGCACACTTGCCAGTGATTAAATAATCAAGGTCTGGTGATTAGCAACACCTGGATAGAACCTACCCTCTTCATGTTTATCATGGGTCAGAAGGTCTGAGCATTTACATACAAGAGGGCAATCCTTAAAAAGGTAAGAAAAATATTGACAGACCCCCAGCATCCACTTTTCTCAGAATATGGCATCTTGCCATAAGAAAAAGGGCTCTGCAGATCCAACTGTAAATCTAACCATGTGAAGAAGTCACTCGAATGCAGTCGTTCTCAACTGGTGGGTCATAAACAAAAAGTGGTTTTTATTTTGATGGGGATTTTAAGCATGAAGAGCGTCATCTATTCACACTACTCAACAGTAGCTGGCGATAATGCCCTGTAATGCTATTTGACGTCCGGCCATTTCACAGCCTCGAAGAAGACCCACAAAATTTGGGGTGTGTTCAAGATGAGCCAGTCCTGCGCAGATACATTTGCCGCTGATTTGTGCGCAGTGCATGCCGGTTAGTTTTGTGTGAGCATTACACAGAAGTCATTTAAATCTTTTGTTTAGGCTTTTATCAAACTTGGAGAACACTTTATTAAAATTAACTTAATCAGACGGATTTGTCTTATTTCAAACTTAATGCTTTCAAAGCCGACTCAATAATTAAAATAGTACAATCAGCTGTGAGTCATAAATTGATTCAGTCAGTGGTGTGTTTGAAGCAAAAGTGCTGTACAAGATCTGTACTTTGGACGAGAGGCTGCGTGATCTGAGCAAAACTACAACATCTATTGAAGCAAAGGTTTGAGTAAAGACTTAGTTTTCAAGGTGAAGACGTTTCGTCTCTATTCCAAGAGACTTTGTCAATTCTGAGTTCAACTGGTAAGAGAACTGAGCTTATATCTCTAAAGGGAGGAGTTTCCCCTGAAACCAAACCTGATGGTTGTTCTGTTCTAACCGTCAACGGTGAGACAAAGTCTCTTGGAATAGGGGCGAAACGTCTTCACCTTGAAAACTAAGTCCAGATGCTTTTACTCAAACCTTTGCTTCAAGATGCCCTGGGTGACTGAGAGCCTTCACAGACACAACACCTATTGTTTTCAAATGCTAATTGAGCATCTAAAAAAACATGTACAACTACATGAATTTAACTTTTTGCTTAAATTATTTTGAGTTTGTGGATTAAAAATGAAGATTGATTTTGCACAGTGCAGTGTTATTTGTCATTGATTAAGTGAGTGAGTATTCTTAGTTAAAGCTATATTTTTGAAACTACTCTTCAGTAGCATTTTTTTATTTAGTTTTATGTCTGTTTTTTTCTAGTTTTTTTCCAGGTAGTTAGAAAAGCAAGTGAGAAACAATTTTCATTTACAATAACAACCTTGCCGCATTGTGGGGTGGGTGGGTGGGTGGGTCGGTGTACAAGACTGTATTTGTCTTTAGTGGTATGGGAAACCTAGACCAGTGTTTTTCAATAGCAATGGATAAATATTTGAAAAGAGAAAATTCTGACCCAGATAAAGGCTCTAGCCTGAGAAGTGGGCAGAAGAAAGCCAAAAAAAAGTACGCTCAATACAATAAAAGTTATCTTGCCTTTGGATTTACTTATACTGGGGAACCAACAAACTATTTTATTTCTGCTCCCTTTCTGACGGCAATAAAGACGAAAAAAAGAGAGAGACTCAGACTTACAGTAGATCTTAGTGTGTGTCTTTCTTCAATTCCTGTAAGAATATTAACTTTGTGTTTAACTAAACAGGCCCAGGTTTCAGTAAACTGAGGCTAGATTTTTGTTTTGTGGAGTGCCTTGTGACACACACACCAATGTGATCCACACACGAAGGCCCTGCCCTGGATCGAGCCCAGGACTTTCTTGCTGTGAGGCAGGACTGGTAACCACTCTGCTACTGTGCTGCTGCCTATCATAACAGCCTCAATGTCTTATTAAGTGCCACTGGTTAATCCAGGGTTGTTCACCACTGATGCAGGGTTATCATAGCTACATTTACAGTAATATTCTTGAAACCATGTGTCCCTAAGATGCACTTTTGTTTTTTTATTAAAATAAAATAAAATAAAAAAAATTTAATTAAATGAATTTGTCATTAAGGGGAGATGGTGGGTCCCAAAGCCAAACCAGTTGAGAACCACAACTCTAATGAAGCACTTCCTATTTATTCACAAAGGTAAATGGGAAACGTTTGCTAAGTGTGTATGTGCTACAAATTTCAGTGCTCAAGGAATATCTTATTCTGTGCCACTATCATGGAGAAAAAACTACTGACAACTAAGAAGAGAGAAAATATATAGATATAGAGAAAAATATCATTTATATATATATATATATATATATATATATATATATATATATATATATATATATATATATATATATATATATATATATATAATAAGTTGTTATTTCTTGGTTGTCGTGATATAAATTTACCAGCCTTGCCCACTGTATGTGGCCCCTGAACTAAAATGAGTTTGACACCCCTGTTCAAAGCTAATATTGCTAAACTACAGGTATTAAGCCAAAAATGTTTTAACATGAAACACAAATCCACATAGGTTCATTTTTGATCAATACAGTCTGCTTGTTGCAAAGGTAACAGAGTTGACACAGCAAAATCTAAGGATGCTGCATGTGCTTGAATCTATACCCTTCAAACAAACACAGTGACACTGTAAAACAGCCAAAGAAGCACAGAAGTTCACATGTAAGTCAACACACATCCACACCTTAAATGGACGACAGGAAAGAGTAGAAAATGAACAGCTGTAAATAGGGCAAGGCGCTGAGTGGGAGGCAGACCGCCCATCGATGGCCCAGATCTGAGCAGAGCATGTGTAACACTCATTCTCTCTCTGCCTGTAAGGTACCATACAGCTATTTCATCATTTAAAAAGCAGCAGAACAGATTCCTGTACAGTCATGCCTCACTTTAACTGTATAATTCAGACAAGACAGAAAAAGAAGTGTACTTTTTTCACTGTATTTTGGCGAAACACACCAGACACAGGGCACAAAAAGTGTATGTGTGAAAAGAGATTAGTGATATAAGTGACACTCTTTAGATTAAACTGAGGCTCCTTCAGGAGACTCACATTTCAGTTTGACTCAATAGAAATTGTGTGTTGGTGCAGCGTATTACAGACAAAAGTGTTATGGTTCTTTTTTAGGATATTGAGTAACCTAACAAGTTTTCTAATACATGCAATCTATTTTATAGTTATCTTTTCAAATCAGACACCTGAGGGCCCTGTTGTGTGTAAGCAATGTCACTCAAAAAGCATGTGTTTTGTGTTTTCACTAATTGAGTGAATGCATTATGTTCATTATTGGCAGCTAAAACTGCATGAGATTACCGCTGCCTGTTATTTTAACAGCCTCTGATCAGAGCAGGCCCTGCGACTAACTGGCCACTGTCCAGGGTGTACCCCGCTTCAGGCCCAAAGCTGCTGGGATAGGCTCCAGTCGCCCCTAACGGGACAAAGTGGTAGAAAATGAATGAATGAATGATCAGAGCAGCTGATTAGTAATATCAAGCGGCAGGAGCAGAGGTCAGGTTTAGTTACGGCTTTAAAAATAAGTCCTTTTGTTAGCGGCAATAATACATAATAATAATAATAATAATAATAATAATAATAATAATAATAATAATAATAATAATAATAATAATAATAACAATAATAATTAATAATAATAATAATAATACACACATTGGGTGTAATAAAATATACATGTTATGGAGAAAGAGTAAAGGTTTAGCTTCAAAAACGAGAAAGCGTTGCTTTAGAAACAGAACAGGAAACTCACCTGGACACAGCTGATCAGTCTGTGTTTGGAGCATCAAGAAAATACAGTTCCAAACTCATTGGTGCTGCTATCATCCACTTTTCTCATTTCTGTCTGGGGCTGGACCTAGTCCTGACAGGTGTGACACCTGCCTGCTCTGTCTGTTCTGTTTGTGCGTAAAGGATCCACTTTGTTTGAAACCAGCGCTCCTTTCTTCAGGCAACCATATAACCATGTAATCATGTAACCATATAACCATATAACCATGTAACCATATAACCATATAACATGTAACCATATAACCATATAACCATGTTACCATATAACCATGTTACCATATAACCATGTAACCATATAACCATGTAACCATATAACCATGTAACCATATAACCATATAACCATGTAACCATATAACCATATACCATATAACCATGTAACCATGTAATTATATACCCATATACCCATTTAACCATGTAACAATATAACCATGTAACTATGTAACCATATAACCATGTAACCATGTAACCATATACCTGTGTAACCATATAACCATGTAACCATATAACCATGTAACCATGTAACTATGTAACCATATAACCATGTAACCATGTAACCATGTAATCATATACCTGTGTAACCATATAACCATGTAACCATATAAACATGTAACCATGTAACCATATAACCATGTAACCATATAACCATGTAACCATGTAACCATATACCTGTGTAACCATGTAACCATATAAACATGTAACCATGTAACTATGTAACCATATAACCATGTAACCATATAACTATATAACCATGTAACCATATAACCATGTAACCATATAACCATATAACCATGTAACCATGTAACCATATAACCATATAACCATGTAACCATGTAACCATATAACCATATAACCATGTAACCATATAACCATGTAACCATATAACCATGTAACCATATAACCATGTTACCATATAACCATGTAACCATATAACCATGTTACCATATAACCATATAACCATGTAACCATGTAACCATGTAACCATATAACCATGTAACCATATACCATATAACCATGTAACCATGTAACCATATACCCATATAACCATGTAACTATGTAACCATATAACCATGTAACCATATACCTGTGTAACCATGTAACTATGTAACCAAAAAAACATGTAACCATGTAATCATATACCTGTGTAACCATGTAACCATATAACCATGTAACCATATAAACATGTAACCATGTAACCATATAACCATGTAACCATGTAACTATGTAACCAAAAAACCATGCAACCATGTAACCATATACCTGTGTAACCATGTAACCATATACCCATATAACCATGCAACCATGTAACCATATAACCATATAACCATGTAACCATATAACCATATAACCATGTAACCATATAACCATACAAACATGTAACCATATAACAATGTAACCATATAAACATGTAACCATATAACTATGTAACCATATAACCACATAAGCATGTAACCATATAACAGTGTAACCATATAAACATGTAACCATATAACTATGTAACCATATAACCACATAAGCATGTAACCATATAACCATGTAACCATATAACTATGTAACCATGTAACCATATACCCATATAACCATGCAACAATATAAACATGTAACAATATAACCATGTAACCATATAACCATGTAACCATATAAACATGTAACCATATAACAATGTAACCATATAAACATGTAACCATATAACAATGTAACCATATAAACATGTAACCATATAACTATGTAACCATATAACCACATAAGCATGTAACCATATAACCATGTAACCATATAACCATGTAACCATATAACCATATAAACATGTAACCATATAACTATGTAACAATATAAACATGTAACAATATAACCATGTAACCATATAACCATGTAACCATATAACCATGTAACCATATAACCATGTAACCATGTAACCATGCACCAGAGCTTGTTTTAAGGCTGAAGTAATTATGCAGTGTTCATGTGATTGAGGCCAATTAACTACTGCATGAAACAACGAGGATGGCTTTACATAACGTGAGTAAAATAAAAATCCATGTGTGGTTACTGTTTTTAGTCCGCTGCCAAATTAAAATAATCTAAAACATGACAGTTTGTATAAAATACTCTGGGTTGATACAGAGCCTGTGCAGACATGTAGCTGTAGGTTTTGTTTAACCAGATTTACATAATTAAAATTATCACACATTAAACTTGACATAAAAATCCCAATTTGGCAAAAATAATAATAAAATTAATTTTATCTGATTGTATGGGACTTTGTGATAAGAAAGTTTAGGTTTGTCTAAATTATTAGTAATTTTTAAATAATCAGCTGATCCAATATTAAATGAAGAAGCTTAGCAATAAATTCAACAATAAAAAAGAATAGTCATGCATTATTAACAGTCCAATGACTAAAATACAAAAAATTAAAAATAAAAGTAATATAATTTTATGATAAATTGCGCTGCACTGGAGGAAAGCCCTGTCATTGGTTAAAAGCAAAACAATGTCACACATAAATCCATCCTCTTTAAATCTGCGCTTGCTCAAGTCCAGCCTCTTTGTACCGCCGTCTTCGTCCCTAATAAATTTAAAAAAGTAGATTTTGACATGCCCTTCAATGAGCTTCCGTCTCTGCCAGATACCAGCGTTGTGATCGAGAAGATGTGGCCCTTAGTGTTGATTGAAAAACACCTTTTGCTCTTTTTGCCTATGATTCAACCAATTACTTTACACATAACATTAAATTCAAGAAGGACATGTTCAGATGATGCTGGTGTCATGTGACTCTGTTTGTTTGACAGTCCAAGACCAAACTCTAAAGAGTTAGAGACTAGAATGATTTCTCTGGACTTTTAGGTTACTCTTAGGTTACTGTTTTTAACACAGCTACAAATCACAGAGTTATAAGTTGTCTCCCTGACTATTTAAATGAACCATAACCATGGTCATAATCATAAAGAAGAATTCCTTGTTGCAGTGGCTGATGGACTCTTTGGACTCTTTGGACACGTTGCAGTCATATAAAATGGGTCAACAGCCAGGGACAAGCCCGAGCGTGAGTTTTCAAACACACGTTGTATTGGCTGACAGCTTCGGACAGACGTGTTAAGTGAACACTCAAGCCTATTTTAGCGCTGTCAGAGGAGCAGTGAGCAGAGCGTAGTGCACACAGCCATTCTGCCTCATTAGACTTATGTACGCTGCTCCAGTCGAATGCCCTGTCTCTGAGCCATATGTCTCTGTCCACATCAAGATGAGAGTCATCTTTAATAGGTTCAACATAAACTCATTAAAATGTTCTTCACAGGCTGGAGTCGTCAAAACGGCGTTTGATTAGAATTTGTCCAAATGTGAGTAATGTCCTTATATCAGTGCAGCAGTGAGAAAAGGGTTAACAAAAGCCCCTTGATAGACTTTGAAGATATAATATACATACCACACAAGGTCGGTACATAACAGCAAAAACGAAATAGCTATTGTCAAATAAAAACTTTACTGCACATGACTAATTTGCATTTATCAGTAAGTGTAAACACGAGATGCAACTATTAATCTTCTTATTCCTGTAAGTCTGTATTATGTAATGTCCTGTGTTTGTCTAAAAAAAACCCCAGTGGAAATAGATCAGAGACAAGTTCACTTTAAAAATTCAAAAAATCCATCCTAATTAAGAAAAGTGAATACGCTTCTCTTCCAGCTGTGTTTGTCCTCTACGAGCAGCTGTATGAGCAATAATTAAAGATTTTTCTTTTTTCAAAAATGCAAACATGGTTTTGACTGATGTTTAAGATTAACATTAACTATAAACTTTAACAAATACTATTAACTAGTGTGGGTTTCCTCCACAAACGTCAAAAACATGCTAGGTGCCCCGTGGTGTGGCTTCCGACTTTTTATTTAATTTCCCAATGGGGATAAAAAAAATAAAAATAAAAAATCTTGAAATCAAAAGGGACATGACCAGGGCCCTGTACTTAGTATCATTTTTTAATATTGTTGGGGTATAGTCCAACAATTTCACTAATGAAGTCGGCTGTCTTAACTGCTGGTCTGTTCATAATGTGGAGGAAATAAGAGGTCTGAGAAGGAGAGAGGCTCTTGTTCTTTTTCTTGTCCATAACAATAACAACTGTTTATTACTCTCAAAACAAAATCAACAGAAGAAAATGGAAAATCAAAGCAAATTGTGACCAATAAGAATCAAAGAATGCAGTGAGTTGTGACATCTTTGCTGTTCAGCCAATGATAGGTAACGCCTTTACTTACAGGACCCAATAATAAAGTGGTTAAAGTGGTTAAACTCTTTTGACAAAAAAAAAGAGTTCTAAAAGTGTCTACAGAGCCCTTCAAATAGCCTTCTCTGAACTGATCATGTAACTCCTCAGAGGTAGGTCAGATCAAAGTGTTGAACTCACTTCATCTGCCATCGAAATTAACTCCCCATATTTGCTCAACTTTAGTCTTTAAAGATGGTATTTCAGCTTTTATTACTCATTGAATACTTCACCTCTGTTTATTTTAGAACAGTATAATTAAAAAGATGCATTCACATTGTGTCCTACATTTCCAAAAGTATACAGTATATGTTCTGTTTTGTGTTTTTGGAGCATATCACTCTTTCCCACTCTCCTGTTGTGCACTATGTTGCTCAGCCAGTGACTTTACACTTATTCCCAGTGAAGCAGATGTCTGACGATTAATTAAGACCAGACTGGCTTCTCATTACTCAGTCTCCTGCTTTATAGGGCCTTTCTAACTGTTCACATCTCCCCATGGACAGCAAGCCTTTCCCTGGGAAAGTCTGACACTATGGCTATATGCTGCTGCCAATTTAAAAAATAAGTATAAAAAATTGTTGTATAACAAAAACAATTTTATATTGACTCCATCAAAACAGGAAATCAAAACTAATGAAAATTAATAAATAGAAATAGAAGGCAGTCAATAAAGTAATCCTTCAACAGCAGACAATGGCAACATGCTCTGATCAATATTGTATTGTACTATGAAGCTACATGACCCTATTAATATGCCTTTCCTATCCAGTCAGACAAAACCTAACAATCCCGTCTGGATCAGTGGGACTTGTTCAGTTCATGTTCCTGTGAAACAGGTTGAGTCGACCCTAAACAACCATTACATGGACAGGTTGAAGATATGTCTGAAACAACACTAAAGTCAACCCACAAAAATAAATGGTAAATAGCTTTAAATGCTGCTTCTATTCACCCCATTCACACACACTCACACCTGGGCAGACAGAGAGGAGAGCTGCCACACACAGCGCTCACAGTCTTCTCCAACCACCACCAAACACACCTCTACTGTCACACATATTCAAACACTAGAGCTGTGACAAGGAGGGTTAAGTGTCTTACCCAAGGACACAACGTCAGTATGAACGGGAGAGCAGGAATCGAACCACCATGCAACTACCACCTGAGCCACTGCGTCTTAGGCGGGAAAGTTTATGGACCATCAATACAGGACCCAGAGACAGGTGACACTCAACACAGGGTGGTAGAATTTACTATTTAAGTCTGCTATGCTTCCATCGGACAAGAAATTTAAATGATTGCGTCAGTGTGCACGTAATGCCATTTCCAAGGAATGGTGTTTACTCGATCTACACTTGGAACTGAGTTCTCTGTGTGGGGTTGGCCATGATGTAGAGGGAAGGAGCTGACCTGAATTGTTCTAGCAAAGGGAACATAACATTAGCACTAAATAGAGAGGCCCTAATTGAGGTTAACAGCACAGTATAGTTAAACAAGTAAGATCTCAAAGTAGATCTGAATTCCACAACAGTCATAATAAAACCCTCACAGAATATTGCAAAAACAATTTTAATATTTGAATGCAAAATATATTTTTAACTACACACTCCGTGGCCCACTAAGGACATGCTCTTATTTTGGGTCGCTAAGCCACTGTAGAGTATAACGTGCAGCCTCATCTCTTCACTGCAGAGGTGTTCTTTATTCACTATTAATGAGTCCTACTGTAATGGCCATCTGCTTTAAATAAACTTTTACAACCTTTTTTTTTTTTACAAATAATATCAGGCTCCACAGCTATGCCTGCAAATCTTTGGGAATAAGTGCCAGGAGAGTCCAGTAAAAACCTCAGCATTTGCAAATGTATTACCATGTTCAAACTAAACCTGTGCAGTAGCCAAGTAAACAATTTTGTGCTCATCCCAATGTGACATGTCTGTTAATATTTCTCCTGACATTAAAATATGCTCCTCCAGACTCCCCTGGGTAAACCTGACCATACCTGAAGCTAACGAGACCCTGACGGTCCACAGCAGATCCGAGGGGAACAGTCTGCCTGTCAAAGAAGTTAAGCAGTCAACAGTGGTGAGAAAAAGTAATAGCTATTGATGACTTACATGGAAATGGACTGAACATACAGTTCCACAAAAGTCAAGCGCGGCTTAGAGCCTTGCTTCTAACTTCACTAATGCATAACAAATCAATTATTGGATTACCAATAAAAGATCAACAACACTGTAAAATCTAACAAGTTAAGTTTACTAAAAAATATTGGGAAACCGATTTCCTTGGGAAAAGTAAGTAAACAAACTTTGTTTTATGAAATTGATTGTGAAGATTGCATATTAGTATAGTACATATGATATTTTCAGTTGAAATAAAGGGTTTACTTGGGATCTGTTAAGGTTCTAAGTTATTTAGGTCATCTGGAAGAAAAGGTTAAAGCAAAAGCGTCTATGTGACTCCTGATTGAAGAGTCGTTAAAGGTTCAGGTGAGTGGTTAGTGTCACTGTTCCATTCAGGTGTTGTTATTGTCTCAAAGAGACAGAGCATTCCTTTGAGGACAGCAATGTCCGAATTTTGGCCAGAGAGACCAGATGGTTTGAGAGAGGGGTGAAGGAAGCCATTTTTGGGAAAATGGAAAAGACTTCGCTGAACAGAGGAGGTGGCCTCAGATTCATGTTGCCTAGTATTTACAACAGTGTTCTGAAACCTAAAACAAAACAGTTTGACTCTAGAACAACAACCAAAGCACCATGACTCTCCTAAGCCTTAAAGACTCTCACATCAGGAGTCACACTTTCAGAGCCAACAACTATGAGACAGCCTGGTCCAGTCAGGTTTAGTTTCAGGTCAAACCCCTCCCTCTAGAGATATAAGCTTAGCTCTCTTACCAGTTGATCTGAGAATTGAAATAGTCTCTTGGAATTAAAGAAAAAAAAAAAAATAAATAAAAAATAAAGTAAGCTTGGCTAATCCACCAACATGTAAAATACATGTGATTATTTAGGAATATAATCAAATTTAAATAAAATATACTAACCAAAACGACTCAGTCTCATGTAGCCTCAATTAATCTATCTCAAAATGTTTATTTGGCTAAATAGTTATTTGATGGTTCTAGTGGTAAATAAAGTTCATTAATATGATTAAACATTAGAGAGGCAAATGTAAAATGACATTTCATTTGTGATAAATGTTCTGACTCATCAAATGTTTGGTCTAAGCCTGATCTTAAACCTGCTCCAGACCAGGCCCATCTGCCGCAGAAGTTTCCAGTGAATGAGCATGAATCAGGATGAGCCTGTTTTATGGAACAGAAACAAAATCAAAATGAGCCAGATTTATCAAAATAAGCTAGTTTATCAGGTTAGCAACTTTTGTGGAACACCCCTCAGGTTAAGTTGCAGGTAGAAGATAGAAACACTGGTGACTGGCCAATCAACAAGAAACGAGAAAGCTTACTGGAGCACAAATGTACACAGATCTAGCAATAAAATCATGTAACTTAGAGGTTTAAACACATAAATGACATTGTGCTCACAAGGGGTTTTATTGTCAGTTATGTTGAGATTAACAGATTAATAGACTCGTAGTGATAGTAATTTTTATTTTAATGCAGCATTAGTAACATAGACTCACAATTTTGTTTTTAGTCTACCTCTTTGTGCGTTCAACATTGCGTATGCTATTCATTCAGTCTCTGGTGCTGTTTCTTTTGCAGGAGTATAGTGTAACCTCGGCCTGTTTCACATTAAATTGATAACGCGCTTCATAATACAACTTATCCCAGACCAGGATTGTTAGCTTTTTCTAACTGGGTAGGAGAGACAGAGTAGGTTCAACTGTGTTCCGAGTACTTGGCCTGGTCTAGAGCAGGCTCAAGCTCAGGCTTAAACCAAACATTTGACATTTTATCACAAATGAAGTGTAAAAGCACTCATTTTACATCAGCCGCTCTAATGTTTAATCATATTAATGAAATTTATTAACCACTAGAACCATCAAATAAATATAAAGCCAAATCAAAAATGATAACATAGATAATTATCTACATAAGACTGGCAATTTCTTTTGGTATTTTATTTAAATGATATTATACATCATATGTATTTGGCATGTTTGAAAATCTAGACACATGCAGAGAGATGTTTTTAGACGGTCGCTGCTCGTGTCTCGGCGTGCCTGAGTGACATCTCACTTTGGATGAAGAACCATCACCTGCAGCTGAACCTTGGAAAAACAGAACTGCTTGTGATTCCGGCCAACCCAAAGACCCACCACAACCTCTCCATTCAACTAGGCTCATCAACCATTACACCGTCCAGCACTGGCAGAAATCTGGGAGTGGTAATTGATGATCAACTAAACTTCACAAGTCATGTTGCCAGCACCACCAGGTCCTGTAGATTCATCCTCTACAACATTAGGAAAATTAGACCTTTCCTATCAGAGCACTCTACGCAAATCCTAGTCCAGGCTCTTGTCTTGTCCAAACTAGATTATTCCAATGCTCTTCTGGCTGGACTCCCTGCTGCACAACCAAACCTCTGCAGCTCATCCAGAATGCAGCAGCAAGAGTGGTCTTTAAAGAACCGAAGAGAGCGCACGTAACTCCTCTCCTCATTAGGTTACACTGGCTCCCGGTTGATGCCCGCATTAAGTTCAAAGCTATGCTCTTGGACTACAAGACCACCACTGGCTCCGCCCCCTCATATCTTCACTCACTGATACAGACCTATTGTCATGTCCCAACCTCGTATCTGTTGTATGTTTTGTAGTTGTATGTTTTGTAGTTGACTTCCTGTGTCTTATTGTGAAGTGTCTCACCCCTGTCTGTATGTCAGTTTACTTCCTGCCCTTGTGTCTTTCCCTCCTTTGTGATTGCCTGCTCCGCCCTTAATGTGCTCCACCTGTGTCTCATTGTGTTCCCTTTATAGTCTGTGTGTTTTCCCCTGTCCTGTGCTGGATTGTCTTCTCAAGTTGTAATCCTCAAGTTGGTTGTTTCCTTGTGTTTGTTTGAATAAAAACTGAACCATAGTCCTCGTGTGGGTCTGCACCGTGAGTCCTGCCAGTCCTGAAAAGTTGTGTTCCTGACACCTATGTTCCTACCAGATCCCTGCGATCTGCAAATGAACAACGTCTGGTGGTACCATCCCAAAAATGAAAAAAATCACTCTCGCGTACTTTCTCTGGATCTGTTCCACATTGGTGGAATGATCTACTGCTGCTACAAGATCAGCAGATTCTGTAGCCATCTTTTAAAAACGCTTGAAAACACATCTTTTCCGTCAACACCTGACTGACAAACACTGAATTCTACTGCCTTTCTATTGATTCCTTTTCTTAAAAAAAAAATAAAAATTATTATCCTTAGCTTTGATTACTGTGCTAGGTTTTTAACTGACTAGTTTTTTGTGCACTTGTGCTTTTTGTTACCTTGTGTTGTTGAAATTGCTTCCATTGTTTTCCTCACTTGTAAGTCACTTTGGATAAAAGCGTCTGCTAAATGTAAATGTAGTTGATTTTGTGTATTTGTCTATCTTCAAAATATTAAAAAAGAAACAATGCACAACTAAAAACAGAAACAAAAATCTAATTATGGTCACTTGGTCGTAAGTGAGGTGTTGGCTGAAGCTTCCAATCCTTTTTACATTTAATTTATTAAATTTAATTAATAATATTTTGTGTGGTTAGCGTTCCTGCCTCAAAGCTCGAGGACTCTGCATGCCCTTCCCGTGTTACAGTGGGTTTTCTCTATTCCTGCTTCCTCCCACCGCCCAAACATGTCTGTATAGTGGATCCCTATTGAATGACTGGACTACAGATGGAAATGAGCAGTTAAACGATAATCTGGTACAAGCATCTCAGCTTTGACTTAATGTATATTGTACACTGTCCTAAAAAAACAAATAGAACAAAAAACAGAATATTTAACAAACAGACAATGCAAACACAACAAACCCCAAAGTCATCTACTCTACATAAAGAATGACTAAAAGCTAAATTTATTCAGCTTTGTCTAATTGGGTTGATCTGAGAGCGAGGATGCAGTGTTTCCATCAATATATCCTAAAATACTCCAATAATTCTGTTTTACTAACAGTGTTGAAAAGCTTGGGCAGTCCTGGGTTACACCAACAAGGTGTCAACAAGGTCGTGATGTGGAGTAAAAACAACTCTCTGGAAATAAATACAAAGAAAACCACATTTTTTTGCCCTTCCATTATCAATAACGACACAATACACCAGTTAGAGTCATACAAATACCTTAGTGTCATGATTGATTGTACCTTATCATGGAAACATCAATTTTATCGCAACACACACAAAACAAAGAATATATTTTTTTTCAATTCCTCAGGTCTTTTGGAGCCACTCTGCAAGTGCTTCTCCTTTTCCATACATTTGTTATCCTTAGTGTCCTGCAGGATTGAACTGTAAGCTACAGCAACCTGTCCACAGCTGTAAAATTATGCTTTAATAAGGCTGGACTGAAACAAGCCTTTGTTCATCAGTCAGTCCTAAAAATAAATGATCAAATGGTGTAATATTCTGTGTAATGATGTGTTGTATTTAAAGTTTATGTTAAGTATTTGTTTTTGTATTGTGATTTTATGCAAGGCAAACTTCAGATATATTCTCTGACCATAAAGTATTTAACTAATAGTTTATGCAACAAAGGGATATTCACCGTCAGAAAACAGAGGTAACTGCTGCTCAGATGTCACTCAAACAGACTATTTTACTTATAAGAGCGTCTGATTTAACCAAACATGCTCTAATGAATAATGATTCTTACTCATAGTTTTACTGTGACTCTTCTTTGATGCACAACAAACTGGAACACATTACAAAAACTCTCTTGAACTGACAACACTGTTACTGTCTGACGTAAACTGAAAATGACTCAGGGTTTGTTTAAAATTAAAACACAGTATACTCCGAGTCTTACATGTTCCCTATCAAGTCTGTTTACTTCTGCCTGCTCAACATCATGGTGTCAAGTGGGGTCACTCATTGTGTTTTCAAGAAATTGCACCCTGCCAATATACATTTATTTATGTTTCCTTTTTCTCTATTTCTTTATTTTGCTGTTTCTCTGTGTAAGCAGACATATTTAGTGCTGGAATAAACACTTTCCCAGTAGTTTTTTTTGCCACCATTGATCTAATGTTCAGTCAAGCCGTGTAGACCAACAGCAGAACCCTTCTATGTGAGCAGGTGATTGGCTTGGTGTCACGCTCTAATCTTTTACTTCAACTGCGGTCAGATAGCCCTCACACTTATAATGGGGGTTGCTCAGGCACTGACACATGGGTTCACATCACTTAAGATACATGAATAAAAACGCACAGCTCACAAAATTGAAATTAAATGTTTGGTCATAGTAATAAAGCTTGTGGTGGAATCTTTTCATGGGGCTTAAACTACCTGAAGGTGCCCCTGCATGGACACATTTACATTAGAAGACGAAAAAAAATCCTAAATGCTGTTTTCTGCTGCATCACTTAATACACTTCTATCGTAGCTCCTGTTCCCTGTTCCCGCTCTGGTGTACTTGAAATGGGCAAATAACTTTTTATCTGCCTCAAACGGCACAGGCATGTTAATGGTGCGGGCTTTATCCATCCAGGCGGTTTTAAAAGGTAGAGACGGAGGCAGCCTCTAAATGAAAGCAATTGTCAAGTCCTATCTTCAATGGCTGTT
This sequence comes from Neodontobutis hainanensis, assembly GCA_024349245.1. Lineage (NCBI taxonomy): Eukaryota > Metazoa > Chordata > Actinopteri > Gobiiformes > Odontobutidae > Neodontobutis > Neodontobutis hainanensis. The sequence continues at coordinate 122,870 of JALDNG010000047.1, forward strand.
TTCCACATACAATCGCCTGCCTCCTTAATTAGATTGTGAGAAGAACCTGCGAGCAACTCAAAACGTGAATGTACTAACAATCATCCCGACTGAGGCTTATAATTCGTCTCACTCCGAGGGATCTGCCACATGATTGAAGCGATGATTAAATATCTCACAAAAGATTCGCATTTGCTCATTTATGCCTAAAAGCAAACACAAGTCCTTACGAGCACAGTGGTGTATACAGTTTATTCGAGTGATAGCAAATGAATTTCCTTTGTCGTTGTGATTAGAAAGAAAAAAGAATATGCTGCTACGACATGATTACTACATTGCAAGCATTAAATGGGGTTTTGTTTAGCTCTGACTTATTGCTTGTTAGGGCCTGATGAGTCCTGGTTAATATCATTGAGGGTTTAGTCCTCATTTAACAATCCTCTCCTGTTTTTGTAGAGCTCAAGTTCTGCAGAAAACAGCCCTGCACTGGACTCTTTCCACCATGACGCAAGCCAAGCAATAATGGGTTTAACTCCATAAAAGTGTTCATAAAAGAAGATTTACTGTGGATTTACTGTGGATTTTTCAAAGACAGGAAATAGTGAGTCAAACAGAGAGTTGTTTTTATGCAAATATGCAGAATTTTAAATATTTATTTTATCTATATATACAACAACATTTTCCACGTTGTTACTAATTTTATTCTTTAGGCATTTTATGTACTCTCTGTCAGCCATGTGTGCAGCCAAGGTTTTGGTTGTACTCTTGAACTGTAATATGACTGCTGCACTTGTATAAAATCTATTTGAAAAAACGAAAGAAGAAGAAACACTCTTTTCATGCTGCTACACCAGAAGAAAAATATTATCATGCCCTCCCTTAAGGCAAAAGCCAAACTGCTGGTGGCATCTTGAAAAGCCTCTCTCTTTGCTTGCCTGGTTTCCCTTGTGTTTTGATGTGTCTCTATAAATGAATGTGGCTGTATTCCCTGCACCTGCTCCCTCACTGCACAACTGTGGTCTATTTGCTACAGATTAGGCTCTATCTCTGCCAGACTGTCAGTCATCCTCTGTGCTTAAAATGATCCTCAAAGGCTTTTCCAGTATTTTGCCTCAGTGTTGACCCTAAGTGACCATCCAAGCTTTGCTTTTCATCTCTAATGGCCTTGCACTTCTAATAGGCCCTGCCTGCAATTTTCACTCTTTAAAGTCTGCCTGTCCTGCTTTACTGAAAGTACCATCACTCCGATGCCTTAGGACTTGTTGTCAAAAGCAAACTTTGTGTCTGTTCATAGGCTTTTTGAGCTTTGGTTGAAAAATATATCCCATCTTCAAAATTGAGTTTGTAACTTTTTAAGAAAATGATGTCTCGTTTATCTCAGAGGTCATAGGTGAATGGGCAGACTGGTTAAAGATGATAGAAAGACAATGGTAACTCAAATAACAACTCCTTACAACCAAGGTATGCAGAATACATCTCTGAACGCACAACACGTTGAACCCTGAGGAAAATGAGCTAGAGCAGCAGAAGACCACACGGGTGCCACTCCAGCTAACAACAGAGGCTACAATTCGTCCAATAGTAAATAACAATAAAGGTTAAAAAAAAAACATACAACGGCGCAAGTATTTAGTCAGCCACCAATTATGCAAATTCTCCCAGTTAAAAAGATGAGAGAGGTCTGTAATTTCCAACTATGAGAGACAGAATGGGGGAAATAATCCAGGAAATCACATTGTAGGATTTTTTAATCAATTAATTGATAAATTCCTTGGTAAAATAAGTATTTGCTCACCTACAAAAAAAAAAACAAGATTTCTGGCTCACAGATCTGTAACTTCTTTAAGAGGCTCCTCTGTCCTCCACTCACTACCTGTCACACTCCAAACTCCACTAAGGCCAAGACCAATAAGCTGGCAAAGGACACCAGAAACAAAATTGAAGACCTGCAGCAGGCTGGGATGACTGAATCTGCAATAGATACGCTGCTTGGTGTGAAAAACATTAACTGTGGGAGTAATTATTAGAAAATTTTAGACATACAAGACCACTGATAATGTCCCTTGATCTGGGGCTCCATGCAAGATCCAAAGCAAAAATCCCAGAACCACACAGGGGGACCTAGTAAATGACCTGCAGAGGGCCGAGACCAAAGTAACAAAGGCTACCATCAGTAACACACTACGCCAACACCAATTCAAATCCTGCAGTGCCAGACGTGTCCCCTGCTTAAGCCAGTACATGTCCGGGCACGTCTGAAGTTTGCTAGAGAGAATTTGGATGATTCAGAAGAGGATTGGGAGAATGTCATATGGTCAGATGAAACCAAAATAGAACTTTTTGGTTGAAAACTCAACTTGTCGTGTTTGGAGGAGAAAGAATACTGATTTGCATCCAAAGAACACCATACCTACTGTGAAGCATGGGGGTGTGAACATCATGCTTTGGGGCTGTTTTTCTGCAAAGGGACCAGGACGACTTATAAAAGAGTAAAGAAAAGAGTGAATGGTGCCATGTATTGTGAGATTTTGAGTAAAAACCTCCAGTTTAAAGATTGCAACCCAATAAAAAATCTTTAGAGAGAGTTGAAAATCTCTGTTTCCCAGCGACAACCCCAAAACATCACTGCTCTAGAGCAACAGTTCCCAAAGTGGGGGTGGCGACCCCCCCGAGTGGTGGGGGAGGGGTTGCGAGATGATTTCCAGAATTTTTCTTTATTTTATTTTATTTTTTATTTATTTATTCATTTTTTTATATATTTTTATATATATTTTTAAAAAAGGTTGTAATGATGCAAGTATAAATTTAGGATAATTAAAATAAACTGAAAGTAAAACTTTGTAAAACTTAGAAAAATTTGTTTGCTCCGATTAAGACAGTAAAGTGACAGCGTGTTGCCAAGTCCACGGGCTACTTTAACACAGTTGCTGTGGGCTGTTTTTTATGTCCGCGGGTAACAATTGTGTTATATTTAGTGCCGGAAATACTAATTTTAGGAGGAAACCCTGGCAAAAAAACATATATGGTCTTGTTTTGCAATTTACAGCACAACAACATGCGCTAGATATATGCACATTTAGTGTTTTGCTAAACAGCGATCGGTCTATTTTGAGATCGAAACTTGATAAAAAAAAAATTAATTAAATGGCTATCATCAAAAGAAAAAGAGAAGGAAGCAGAGATGCCTGCTGATAAGAGAGCGGGATCAGCGGAGAATGCAGAGGGCAGAGAAGAGGATGAGCCGGCAGAACTACCCCCCAGCAGTCGTCAGCAGTCTAATAATGGGGGTCGCGATCTGAAAAGTTTGGGAACCCCTGCTCTAGAGGAGATCTGCATGGAGGAATGGGACAAACTACCAGCAACAGTGTGTAAAAACCTTGTGGAGCCTTAAAGAAAAATGTTTGACCTCTGTCATTGCCAACAAAGGGTTAATAACAAAGTATTGAGATAAACTTTTGTCATTGACCAAATACTTATTTTCCACCATAATCTCTCTCATCTTTTTAAGTGGGAGAACTTGCACAATTGGTGGCTGACTTAATACTTTTTTTCCCCACTTGTAAGTCTCGATTTAAGCTGTGACATTCAGATGGTAGGGTCAGAATTTGGCATAAAGAACATAAAAGCATGGATCCATCCTGCCTTGTCTCAATGGTTCAGGCTGGTGGTGGTGGTATAATGGTGTGGAGGAGGTTTTCTCGGCACACTTTGGGCCCTTTAGTACCAACTGAGAATTGTTAAAACGTATTATCCAGCCTGAGTGTTATTGTTGACCATGTCCATTCATTTATGACGACAGTGTACCCATCTTCTGATGTTACGTCCAGCAGCAATATGCACCATGTCACAAAGCTCAAATCATCTCAGCCTGGTTTCCTGAACATGACGTTGAGTTCACTTTACTCAAATAACTTCCACAGTCACCATATCTCAGTCGAATAGAACACTTTTGATACTATCATGTCAACATGGACCAAAATCTCTGAGGAATGTTTCCAACACCTTCTTGAGTCTATGCTATGAAGATTCAAGGCAGTTCTGGTTTAAGGGGTTCCAACTCGGTACTAAAAAAAGAGTAAAAACACTATATACAGTATTTTAGAACATTTGGCATTTATTATAACTCAGTAGATTGCAGTCTGCCATATGATATGCATAGAATAAAATAAAATAAAATAAAATTGCAATAAAATTGCAAAATCAAGTCACACAAATGTAAACCTGTGTAAAATGAAACAAAGGAAGATCTGGCCAATAAGTGCAAATCTCTGTGACTGTAAATTATTGCACAATAAACAGAACACAATCCAGCTCTCTGTAGATTAACATGTTCATTCCATTCTCAGTGAAAATTAACAATATATTATTATAAAATACTCTTCATCTAACAACTAAACCAGTGGTTGTAATGGACTCCTTAAGTGACGTTTTGAGCTCAATATTAATTTTTTTCATATTCACTGTCTATGAATTTAGCAAAAGTGTTTCGGCATGGGTCAACCCCCCTTTCTCCTCCTCGTATTGGTGTTTTAGCGAGCGTTGCTTGTTTTAACGGCTTAACGGTTTTAAGGTTTTAAGGCTCTGTCTCCTTCACTGGAGCTCATGCGAGCTGCTTTTGGGGTTTTGTTAGCAGCAGCAACAAGTGTCGTGTTAGCATGTGTTGATGTGAGGTGCTTCAAAAGGTTTAAGTTGCTTGAGGCAGATGTGGATAAAGTATTTTTTCCAGGTCATAGCATGTTACAGAAACATTCTTGTATTTAATTTTTTAAAAACGAGAAGTAGTGCCGGTACTTTCAGTTTGACAACGCTACCTTTGAATTTCCCCGGCTCCCCAGCTGACGCTGTCTTGTGTTTAGTTGAAGTCAGCGCGTGCTGTGAGACGGCGTCAGCCAATCATTATCGCATTTGCAACGTTGTTCTCATCCCCCTGCTCAGTCCAGCAGCAGCTGATGTGTTGCCAAAGCATGACACCTCGCGCTTTATTCAACCCAATTGTAGTAACGCAACACTGTACATTCTCAGTAACGATAATGGCGTTACAACGATGGGAAAAGTAATTAATTAGATTACTTCGTTATTGAAAAATTAACGGTGTTATACTCCAACGTCGTTACTTCCAACACTGCCTGTAATGTGTTCTGCAGATATATATATATGCAGTCAGGCAAATGTCTAAAGCCCGGTTTACAGCTGCTGAGGTTGTTGTAGTCGTTGCCATGGATACATACATGCTCAATACACACTTTAACCGCTGTAAGGTCAGCGCCGGTATTTAAATTTTTGTTTTGTCTGTCCACACATCTCTACTGCACTACTGAGTTTACGTATGGATAAAAGGGCCAAACACATAGAAAAGTATGTGTTTATAAAAAATACTTTTGTATGTGTAGCCAGAACCTTATTGCTCCAGTGTTGGGGGTAACGCGTTACAAACTGACGCATTAGAGAACTCAAAATACTTTCTGACATAACAAATGTCCTTGCCTTGTTATTTTTTTCAAATCAGTAACAATTTAGTTAATGAAAAACTCGACGACATTGATAACTTATCATTAGCCAGCGGGCACCTGTGTTGCCTGTTGTATGTAAAGCTTCCTTAAATGCTGCGCGTCTGGTGATTTGAGCCGAGCGCATGGAGCTGAAGCTTTTTCCTCTCCACAGCGGTGCTATGTCTTTTAAGCATATGTTTGGTGAAGCTGCACTAACTTCAATTGAGTGAATGCGTTACGTTAACTGTGTGAGCAAAAACTCAATGCACACAAGGTTATCGCTGCTGCCTGTTGATTTCATAAGAGACTCTGATCAAAGCAGCTGATTGGAGCCTGTCTCTGCTCTGTTTGAAGACAAAGTGTGGTGCTAATGCCTGAGACAGTTCTTTATCAAACTTTTTTATTGTCGTTCAACTATAAAATTGACTACATGTTAAACTCCTGTTCCACTAAACGGAGAATCAATTAATGAAGCGCTGTCATTAATAAGCTGTGATCTACAGACATTCACGGCTCGGGAAAATAAGGCCCATTATAAATGGCATGAATAATCTTTAAACACTTTCAGTTTCACTCACTAATGTTCTCTACCCACTCACTGATAGCACATACAGTCAGTTGGTGGCTGTTAGTCGTCTTGTTTATGCAAAATTTGCAAAAACATTTTTAAGGCTAATGTGGTTGGAACATTGAAAATTTTATGTTTATTGGCACCCCTAGCTCAGATGGTAGAGCACACAAATGGGCAAAAACTATGCAAAAACACAGAAGACTCCATTTGAATCTTTCGTGAATGTTTCCTGTCGGTCTACTATCAAATAAAGGCAAAAATCCACCAAAATATCTTTAACAAAATAAAATGTAATGTGCTTCACTTAACTTCTGATGCCAAAAAATGTGCAAAAAGCTCATCCAGTTTACAAAAGGGTCTAGATTTTTTTTTGTGATACATTTACACACAAAAAAAACTAAATACAGCGGAAGAAAATAAATCACAGTCCAATCCATTTGATAAAATTCCATTAAATTGTATACCAAGAGCAAGAAATCATACATGACTATTATATGTACAGTTTGTTGGAAAGCCAGTGCTGGGAGGTTACCATAGCAACGCTGAACAACAGGATCTCCCACATGTTTTGACACATTTTACTGATACATTTACTGGCAAAATCTGATTGTAGCTTTTCTGTGCTGTTCACTATTCACTGAGGGACTAAAAATAGACTTGGAACAGGGATTTTAATCAGTTTCACTCATTTACCTCGGTATTTACATGATTGGATAACTATGCTGTAAATGTCTAGGTTTTCCAAGAAGCATGGGAGGCCTACAGTCTGTTTTAGTCCAATAAAATGACATAGTTTATATATAACTAGCATACAAAGATTTTGTATTTTTATTTTTTTGTAACACAGAACATTGTGAGGCATTTTCAGACATTGATTGTTTACCAGGTGCAAGACGAGCAGTGGGGAGGACAGACTGATGTGGCTTGTAGGTTTTGCTCACATTAGTTTGTAGAGGAGCAGCAGTGAGCTAATGAGCTGTCCTGATGATCAGCCAGCACCAGCCACTGTCCCCAATCAATACCTGTCACATGAACACCCCGAACCCATGGACCTACCACTGACAGTAAACAAGAGAAGACTGAAGAAGTGAGAAGTAAAACTGGTTTCCAATCTCACTATATTTATTTGAACACACATTTATACAGTAAAGGTCCATCTTTAGCATAATTCTTTTAATTTGAGCGACACTCGAACATGTCTTGACTGGAAACAAAGATGCTGAACACGTATATTTGTAATTGTCAGATGTTTGCACATTTAGGGTTAGAAGAAGAAAAGCGTTATCCATGCTATGAAGAAAAATAATGTATTTTTAGAGCACAAATTGTACCAAAGTATCTCAATGAGCTTTGCAGAAATTACACAAAAGTCATAGCAAAGAACTAACATAGAACAAAGAAAAAATAAAGAAATAAACAAAATTCTGAGGAACGGAGAGCAACTTTAGAACAGCTATAATATGCGAGGAATTCTTTGTTCTAGTTAGAATACGAGCTGCTGCGTTCTGTATGAGCTGCAGATGTTTCATTAATGTTTGATGGAGTCCAGAGAACAGAGAATTGCAGTAGTCCAGTTTACTTGTGATAAAAGGTGTAAACTAATTTTTCGGCATCGGATACAAAGGCCCTGATTTTAGAAATATTTTTAAGAATGAAAAACGCTGACCTTGTTATACTGTTAATGTGACAAGACTTCCTGCATGTTCTTTTAAAGTGAGTGAAAAGAAGTTGAGTTGAGCAGCATTTCGATGTCTTTTTGAAATTTGACCGATGACAATAATTTCTGATGTTAAGCTGCAGGAAACTTTAATTCATCCACGTGTTGATGTCTTTTAAGCATAGAGTTAATGTTTCCACGTCATCTGGAGTGAGGGAGAGAGGGAGTTGAAGTATCATCAGCGTAGTTATGATATTATATTCTTGAAAGATTTGGCCAGGAGGAAACATATAGAGATTAAACAAAAGTGGGCCCAGGATAGAGCCCTGTGGAACCGCACAAGTCACAGCCATTTTCTCAGAGGTAAATTCACCAACTGATACAAAGACGTTTCTCGTGAGTAGGTGGGAGGGGAGCCCGTTTAAGATAGGACCGTATAGTCCAACCTAGTTCTGGAGTCTATCGAGCAGGAGCTGATGATCAACAGTGTCGAATGCAGTGCTAAGATCCAGGAGGACTAAGAGAGTGCCAGAGTCCATGTTATTGTGGGGTGGCAACAATTTCATCTTGTATGACCATTCCCAGGCCAGTAAACTCATGTGATCTAAAAACTCGTTAGTCTTTATGTCATAAATGCCTGCTTGCACGTTTGTCTAGTTTTAGAATTTCATGAAAATTAATATATACTTGTATCCTTTTTTTCATTGTAGCAGTGTTGTTGCACCTTTTATGCTGTCGACCAGTCCATTCCATAAAGACACACCACTTTCAGCAATACACAACCTCTTTTGGGAAGTACGAACACAATGTATTTTAAAATGTATTTTTCCCCTTAAATTATACCCCCCTTCTCGATTTGCAAACATTTCTTGGATGATAATAGGGAGTTATTTGTTTTTAGCTTTATACATTATCAACAATGTTTTTAATTTAACTAGGTCTTCAAGGTTTAGGGCATATGATTTTAGAAACAGTGTGTTAGTATGATCTGTAAATTGCACATTGTGTACAATTCTGATGGCTTTTTTCTGGAGTCTGTATATGTCTCTAAATGGCTCTTGAAGGTACAGTATTACCCCAGACTTCAGTGCAGTAATTTATATACAGTAGGATGAGTAAACAATAGAATATGGAAAGAGTTTTGCCATTTTTGAACAAATATTGGTGGTTTCCAACTAATATTGAACACACCCAGAAATGTATAATCTTTAACTCTTTCTATTTTACATCCACAAATATTATTTCTATTTGTTTGCCTTTTCTGCATTTTCCAATTTTTGTGTTTGTTATATTTAATGACAACTTATGACTGTTGAACCATTCCTTCATTTTGTTTAACTCTGTTATAATCTCAGTTACCATTAGTTGTAGGTCATTATCTGAATACAATATAATGGTATCATCCGCAAATAAAATTTATTTTAATTTGGTTGATACAAGACATAAATCATTTATATAAATCAAAAACATTTGGCCCTAATATTGATTCACGTGTAATCAATCAATTAATCAAATTTTATTTATATTGCGCCTTACAGCAGCCAAAAGGTGCACAAGGCGCTTTCCAAGAAAACATCAAATGACAACATAAAGAAAACGAAGTAAAGAAATGGAATCAGGATCAAGTCCAACAATATGTGTTAAAATTCTTGATTTAAAAAAAAAAAAAGGTTTTCAGGTGTGCTTTAAAAACACTCAGCACTGTGATGCTTCGGAGGTGCACAGGGAGTGCATTCCACAACTTTGGTCCTTGAACACTAAATGACCGGCCTCCATCTTTATATGTGTTCACCCACCTGTACATACTGCGGACTTTCAGTTAAATATGATTGGACCCAGTTACGTGCAATTCCCCTTACTCCAATTTTTTCAAATTTTTTTAGCTTTCTGGAGATATATGATATGATATGATATGATATATATATATATATATATATATATATATATATATATATATATATATATATATATTGAATCCAATTTTCTGTGCATATTATTAGTTATTTCCTTTAGTTAGATCAATCATTGCAGTTTCTAAATCTGTATTGACTGTCATAAAGTAGGTTTTTATATATATATATATATATATATATATATATATATATATATATATATATATATATATATATATATATATATATATTCTATAGGCCTTAACTGTGTTTATTTCTTTCAGTAAGGTTTTTATAATAAATTTAAAATCAACTCAAATAGGCTTCTTTCAAGTAGGCTATCGATTATGACATTGAAAAATATATAATTATTGTGCAAACTTAAGACCAAGAACCGCTCAGTTCCATAATAATTTTGCATGGCCTTTGAACAGTTGATTTCAAAACCATAGTTACAGGAAACCTAATAGAAGGGTGCACGTGGCAGAGTGGTTAGCACTCCTGCCTTACAGCAAGAAGGTCATGAGTTTAAAACCCGGCCGACTCAAATATGCTCGGCCGTCTCCGGTCTTTCTGTGAGGAGTCTGCATGTCCTCCACGTGTTACCGTGGGTTCTCTCCGGGTACTCCGGCTTCTTCCCACTGTCCAAAGACATGCACGTATAGGTTAATCGGCAACTCTTAAGTGTCCCTAGTGAATGAATGTGAGAGTGAATGGTTGTCTGTCAATGTTTGTCTCTATATGTTAGCCCTGCGACTAACTGGCCATTGTCCAGGGTGTACCCCGCCTCAGGCCCAAAGCTGCTGGGATAGGCTCCAGTCACCCGCGACCCCTAACGGGACAAAGCGGTAGAAAATGAATGAATGAATGAATGAATAAAATTTTCTGATATTTTTTAGTTTATTTTTAGATTATTTATACTTCAGATTCTATTGTTCTTTCCCTTAATATTCTATACACTGTATTTTTCTTTGTACTTGCATTACCTAATCCCTTTGTTATAAAAAAGTGGTTTGATCATCAGAAATTATCAAACTAGCCAACTAGCCATTTCCCAGGGAGTACTCTGCCGAAGGCCCTGCTGAGATAGGCTCCAGTCACCCGTGATCAGGACTAAGCTGTAAAATTGAATAAATGAATGATAACAAAACTAAATGTATGATTTTTTCTGGTAATAGAAATGTTGGTGATGTTAAATTAAATTTAAATGGTGTGGAAATGAAAAGAGTGTACGAAGTAAAATTCTTAGGTGTTAATTGATACTAAATGTTTTTTGAAATTACACATGGATTATGGTAAAATGGTCTTAAAAGGTCTGAAAGGCTATTGGTTTATTGTATAGAGCAAGAGACTTGCAAAATACAAATAGCCATCAAGTGTGAAATTAACTGGTTTCTCCTTATTTATCCATGTTTCGGAAATAGCAACTGTTTTAATCCTGGCTTACTCAGATATTCTTTGATATTATCAGTTTTTGTATAAGCTACAACTATTAAAATAAATGATAGACTCATGAATGAGTTGCCTCATTATGTCAATGTAAAATCACTAATGTTAGCTTTCGCTTTTACAGAGGGATATGTGACAGTGCACCTCTTAAGGCAAGAAATAGATGCAATTATCTAATCAGCTATATTAAGTTGTCCAGTATAAAAGATTGCCTATGAAGGTTCTCAGTCATCCAGGACATCTTGAAAGATTTAAGTAAAAGCATCTGGACTTAGTTTTCAAGGTGAAGACATTTCGTCTCTAATTCCAAGAGACTTTGTCAATTCTGAGATCAACTGGTAAAAGAGCTGAGCTTATATCTCTAGAGGAAGGAGTTTCCCCTGAAACCAAACCTGATGGACCAGGCTGTTCTGGTCTCACAATCGTTGGCCATGAAAGGGAGGTGTGACTCCTGATGTGAGAGTCATTAAGACTCAGGAGAGTCATTAGTGACACTGTTCCATTCAGGTGTTGTGTTTGTTGTTCTAGGGTAAAGCTGTTTTGTTTTAGGTTTAAGTTCTTGTAAATAACATGAATCTGAAGCCACCTCCTCTGTTCAGCGAAGTCTTTTCCATTTTCCCAAAAATGGCTTCTTTCACCCCTCTCTCGAACCATCTGGTCTCTCTGGCCAAAATTCTGACATTGCTGTCCTGAAAGGAATGTCCTTTCTCTTTGAGGTGGAGGTGAACTGCAGATTCAGGTCCTCCAGGATTGTCTCTTCTGTGCTGATACATCCTCTTGTGAAGCTGTTGTTCTGTTTCTGTCAACATAACTGTCACTGCACTCTTCACTGAACTGTATAAACTGCATTACTCTGTTTGCTTAACAACTCCCACATCAGGAGTCACACTTCCTTTTCATTGTCCAACGACCATGAGACCAGAGCAGCCTGGTCCATCAGGTTTGGTTTCAGGGGAAACTCCTCCCTCCAAAGATATAAACTCAGCTTTCTTACCAGTTGATCTCAGAATTGATAAAGTCTCTTGGAATTAAACAAAACATCTACACCTTGAAAACTGAGTCCAGATGAATCAGGTGGTGTTCAAAACCCTGGGTAGTGATGGGGGGGTGAAGGTCCACGGAATGGTTTTGGACATGGCCAATGAGATTTAAAGCGGGGCATTAGCTGCACGTTCATGACTGACCAGAGCAAAAGTTGGACTCACAGAGCCAACACACAGCGTAACAACATCTTTGGACTTTTCCGGTGTGGTTTGAAAGAAATTTGTGGGTGTATTTAGTCAGACAAAAGAAGTCAAGGTCATCTCTGTTAGATTCAATTCAGTTTGAAGAATATAAAAGCATATTGGATATAGTTGGTACTTCCAGATACATTTTTGCAATTAACTCATTCAAAATGAGCAAACAAAAGAAATTAAAGTGAAAAACAGATTATTGAATATCCACATCACCAAAGATGATTCTCATGCAGCTGATCATTTCAAAATAAAGTGTTCTGGTGTTTTAAAATGAGGGCTAATCGGAGAATTTGAAATTGCTGCTGTTGAAAAAGCAATAATTTATTAATAATCACGGGTTTGTGGTGACTCCAAATCAATCTGTTCATTAATTTTTTAAGCAATATTTAAAAAAAACAAACACCAGAGCCGTGAGAAGCAGGTTAGTTAAAAGCTCTGCACAGAGTACAAGCCGTTTTTGAAAATTGTGAATGTAAGCAACACTAAAAGCTCTAAAACATGGACATATTTAGACATGGAAAGTCACAATAATATTTACTGTATATAAGGTTAAAATGTTGTGTATTATATAAATGTTAAATGGGATTTGTACTATACAGGTAAATGTAACATAGTGAGGAAGTGATAGAGGAAAGAGGAAGTAATATCAGAGTCATGAATGTAGAGGACATTTTGTTCTGGTTTACTTCTGAAACTGATCGAAGTGCAGTGGAGTTTTCCATGGTCCGGGCTGTGTGGCCATGACAGAAACTGACACAAACCTTCTTGGGACCTATATTTGAGCTATATATATTATTTCTTTTTTTCTTAAAACTCAACACAATATTGAGAACAGCGTTATCAGCAGACTTAAAGATGACAAGGTAAGTGTTAACTAAGTTCACATTGTAAAAGTTAAATGTTAACTTTGCCCAAATAACGTTAGCTGTTCTTTGTTAGCACATTTTGGCTAGAGGTGAAGTTGTTTAGAGAATGCTGTTTCGGCAGAATTTTGATGAGTGCGATGATTTATTTGTATAGTATTTTATATTTTGATCCACTAGTTAGGCTACATGTTATAGGAGCTAGTGGGAAAAAAACTGTTATATCTGTCGACACCCTCTTCAACTTGATGCTTATTCTACGTGTTCTTTTTTTCAAATGTTTCAATTGTGATCTCTTGTTTGCAGATTAACGTTAAAGTCATAAATGTTATGACTGATGAGGAGTTAGGGCAGTATATTGTGAGGTATGGGGACCGACTCGCACTCAAAAGCATTTTGTCGGCAAAGAACTTTGGAAAGGGAAAAGGGGAGGAGCGGTGAAGTCCACTCTGATGCAGAGGATAAGAGACTACATGAACAACCGAAAACATCTGCTGACAACACTGCAGCAGGCAGGCCGTCAAGTTGGCAACAGGCATGCTGACTAAAGACATGCGGCGTGTTGCAATGGGGTGGCTCCACTTTTTTAAGGATGATTTTCACCAGGTCCGGACAAGACTTGGAGGTGGAACAAGGCACCTGACTATCCAGAAAACGGTTACAATGGGGGAGCTGTTGGAGGTTGGCGAAACCTTGTTCTTTCCAAATGGAGAATCTTCAAAAGGACCGGTGCAAGACTTCAAGTTTGATATTCGGGATTTTAGCCACAACATTGTACCACTCGAAAGCACAGTGAGCCAGCTGTATGACCAGACTAAACTCCGAATGCTGCGCATTTACACCTGCTCCCAGAGAATGGAAAACGCATCCCCTAAGGACGTCTTTATACTTCCCTCTGATACATCTTCAGACTTTGAGCCTACAGTGAACAGGGCAAAGGTACTTTGTCTTTGTGCCTTTTTTTTTTTTAATTCTTTTACATATATGGTACCCAAATTAACACGTTTAGTTTAAATATGAATTATAGTTAAACAACCCTTCACTCACAAAACACATTGACTTGGATGCACATAGACTGGATTTGGTTGATCACATGTGTAGGCTTACAACACAGGAGCAGATGTATCTGTATCTGTTACAACTGTGGACAGAATAAACATATATAACCAGTAATATTCACTCCTCGGGTGATGTGATTATCTTCATTTGTCACTCTTGTCTCTTTTGTTAATGTCCTGTACATCCACTTCTGTCTCCAGAAAATTAAAAAATGACAAACTTTCTGGATTTTTACAACGGCAGTCTTTGCCAATCAGTGCAAGTTGCAATGCAGTCTTTTGAGTAAAGATATTTGGAATATTGCGCTTTTGTAAGATATTATTACTACTAATTTCTTTGCAGACCAGAAGAGTGCAGAGACTATCTTTGAAGAACAAATTAAGACATTTAAATCCCCAGAACACTGGAAATAACCATCAAGAGGATCACATATAGACATCATCAGATTCTGATCCAGCACCCAGTGACTCAAAACAGGGAAAATATAGAAGAGTAAGCTTGGATAGAAAATACTACATTTTTTACAGTCTCGATCTGAAACAAATGTATGTAGTATATAATATACATAGTCTAGTATACACCAGAAAAGTTTGCAAAAGATTGTAGATCTGCACCTAGTCTGAACAACCTTTTACTGCTGAGTTTGCTTGTTCAGATATGTCAGTAACATCATATTTGGGTTGTAGAAAACAGCACAATTGGACAACAAAGAACAGATTGGAATGTATTTAAGGAAGATATTTATGTTGTATATCTGATATGTAACATCAATAGCTTGCTTAAATAAATAAATCAAAATACCAGGTAGGAGAATCTCTAAATATAGAGTGAACCCTAGTGAAGGGAGGAATGTGGTTTAAAAGACCACTTCCACTTTGATACAAACATTACAGACAACATACATTACTCATACATTTATACTGCTGATAAGCCAGTAAGGGTCAGTTCTATGAATGTTACACTAACTTAAATTGTACATGCAGAACAAATTGCTGCGGTTGCTAAGTGACATGATGGCTTAGTTGATAATTTTCTGTTTTTGTTTATTGCTTAACAAACAGGAGACCCAATCAAGCAATTAAGACCAGCATCTCCTCAGATGACCAATGCAGACATTCTCCATTCACCATCTTCTGTTGGCTCTGAAGACGATTGTGTATTACTTGCATCAAATAAAGAGCCAGACAAGTTGCTCAGTGACAAGTCGGATTTCTTTCTTGCACTTGGAATCCAGACATCTCTTGAACACTGAAGTACAGTTTGGACCCATTTCTGGTTATGATGATGTTGTGGATCAAGACTCCATTATTCCTTGGAATCCAGATGAGTTAAACACTATACAGGTAGTTTTATAGTGTCAACTTGTTAATAAAAAAATAAATAAAAATTGTCCATGACAAATGTGTAATATTTTTTATGGCAATTGTTTTTTTTTTTTATTTTATTTTATTTTATTTTTTTATTTTTTTAATTTTGCAGCATTTAACACTGAATGATGGACCTGCATCTTCAAACAGTATTCCAGCATCACCAGACTTATTGGAAAAAGAAGTCCACTATGTAAAATTAAGACGATTGTACATAATTCAAGATGTGCTAAATGTCTTCATAGATCCCCAAATATTAATGGTTAATCTAAAAATGGAGTTAAAAAATTAAAAAGCTGTAGACAGTGATGGTGTATCAAGAGAGGTGTACTCTGCTTTCTGGGAAGACTTCCTGGAAAAGAGTGAGGGAGAAAATGAACGAGTGCCTAGGCTGAGACCTGACTATTCTGAGAAAGAGTGGGGAGCTATTGCAAGAGTTTGGCTGAAGGGGTATTTGGACCTCAACATCCTTCCAGTCAGACTTTCAGCAGCTTTTATTCTAGCCTGTTGTCAGGGAGTCAATTCAGTGGATGGATTCCGGACTTTAACAATGGCACACAAAGTTCTTCTTCAAGAGCCAAAGTTTATAATTGACTGCTTCCACTCCAGTGTTCAAAATGCTGTACCAATAACAAAAGACAGAATAAAGGAACTTTATGAATCTAAGAGGGCAACTAACAAGAGAGTGGCCCAGATGATCAAGTGAGAGCCTAAATCCACAGGAGCAGACAGCCCTTAACCAACTGCTGTGTTATGTGAGAAGTATCGACCAAAGAAAACTGGAGATCTTCTTGCGCTTCTGCACAGGATCAACAATACTTTGCAAAGACACAATTGAAATAACTTTTACTAGGTTGTGTGGTTTAAGTCTCAGGCCTGTGGCACACACATGTGGAGCAGTTCTTGACAACCTCGTCTCTGGTGATTGTTTTAAAATGGATATTGTGTAGTTTATCTTATGCATTTAATGTCCATCTTTCATAAGAAGGCTTGTTGCATATATTGTTAGATTTAATTGTACAGGTTCACATGTAACACCTGAGTACAGTTCCTGTTCAATTGAGGAATATTATCACCGCTGTCATTTTCAAAAGATAATGCTGGCTTTAATGTCTGGTCAGTACAGCTCATCACAAGAATATTTACTTTCAGACATGAGGTAAATTAATTACCTCATGAGAGATTCACATTAATTATTTTTTTTCCTTTGATTAAGTGTTACAGTTTTCCATTGGAATTATTTGACCGCCGGTAAGTTGGTTTATAAAAATGAAAACGAAAAATGTGTTAGCAGCCTCATTTTTATTAAACTTGTTCAAGTTAAATATACAGTTTTTGTTTAATCTGAGCCTGGCAGGCCTGTGTCTGAAGATTTTTTTATTTTTATTTTTTATTTTTTTAATATGTGCTTTTTGACAAAGATGTTAATATAACCATTTAATAAAATGTCTCTGTGATGCGAATACCACTTATGGGAAGTTGCCAATAACAACAAATAACAATTTGTTCAATAAAAAAAGTTTTGTTCTAAAAACCTGCTTTGACAGCATCTCTACAAATTAACTCTTGATTTCCAGTGTAAATTAAAGAAGAGCTGCTCAGGTACATGAAACCTCACGTACAGTTCTTAAGATGTTCATTAAGTCTTTCTCACTGATTAAAGCAAGATAGCTGAATAAAAATAAAACAAAAGCATAGTGGACTTCTGAAGAATATATGGTATGTTCACTTAGATGGATACATGTGCAGTACCATCTCAAATTAGAGAAATTATATAGTATTCCTCAAATGCAGGTATAAATCCAAGGCCTGATAAGCATCGGCTGGGAGAACCAATTGTGACCCCACCATCAGAATGTTGCACAGCTCGTAGATGTCTGTGTAACATACATCTACGATGTATCTACGATGTATGTTACATCAGCTGTATATGATGTATGTTACATGATACACAGCTGATGTAACTGATGTAACTGATGTATACAGCATCATACACATCATTCTCCAAGCTGTGCCACATTTAAATGTGCTGATACTTTGACACTGCTGTACATCAGCGCTTTCCACTGGGGACAGACAGTCCTGAGTTGTGTAGAGCTCAGGGAACATGTACATGACTCTGGGTCGACCACTGGGTACTCTTTCATTCTTTGAGGGTCTGATAACGTGAATCTCACACATGTATGGTCTCGTCTAGCTCATCCTAGAGAAGCACAATGTAACATGTTACTTTGTGATGACCAATTACCTATTTTCAAATTCATAATTGAGAATTTGGAGTTAAAGATGGGGCTTTACTGCCCAATCATCAAAATGCTTCAGTTTTTGATCACAAGGGAGTGCGTTACAGCATGCTGCACTGACTGACTTTGCAGAAGTTGGTATATTTGTATTGTAAATAGAATACATGCCAAATTTATACAATACAAATGGGGATATTCTCACTTTGTCAGTAACACATGCATCTAACACTAATACCAATAACAGCAAAACAAGTAGGCTATTGAACAACAAATGATCCATAATGCATTTACCAAATACCAAAATATAAATAAATAAACTAAGCACTTATTATCAAATGTCAAGGCAGGCATACAGTATATGTTACATGTAGATGAATGCCAAGTTCTGATTTACATTATGTTAAGCGAGCCATAATAACAAAAGAATAAACAGATAACTTGGCTAACTGCAGAACTTACCTGGATGATACCCATGAAGCAGAACTGAATTAGACCCTTCTCCAAATATCCACCGTCGAACAAACCACGGTCCTTCACATCGACAAACATGCTGATGTAGAACTCAAGCGACTCTTTTCTGAGGAAGCCCAACTGCCACGCGATGTTGCAGAGGCGTGTCAGCCAAGACAGCCCCACAACATTCAAAGACTTGAGGTACTCAGGGCAGATCTCATCCACCCCCGGTGCCTTGCCACCAAGGAGCTTCCCAACTATCTCAGTGACTTTGGCCCGTGTTATGAATGAGACCAACTCTGAGCCTTCGGCCTCTGCTTCCTCAGTGGAATTTATTCAAGCCCAACCAATAGTCCTTCTCCATGGCTTCACCGAACTCAGACCCAAGTTTTTGCCTCCACAACCACCCGGGCTGCAGTCGCTTGGCCTGCCAGTGCCCATCAGCTGTCTCAGAAGTCCCACAAGCCAACCATTTTCGATAGGTCTCCTTCTTCAGCTTGACGGCATCCCTTACGTCCGGTGTCCACCACTGGGTTCGGGGGTTGCTGCCATGACAGGCACTGGAGACTTTACGGCCACAAATCCAAGAGGCTACGTTGACGATGGAGGTGAAGAACATGGTCCACTCGGACTCAATGTCTCCAACCTCCCTCAGGATCTGGTCGAAGCTTTGCCAGAGGTGGGAGTTAAAGATCGTTCCCAACAGCCATTTACAGTACAATTAGGTCTTGCCAAGTCTCCCCCCACCAGCTTTCTCCCCCACCATCGGATCCAACTCACCACCAGGTGGGGATCAGTTGACAGCTCTCTTTACCCGAGTGTCCAAGACATATGACCGAAGGACAGATGAAACAACTACAAAGTTGATCATCGACCTCCGGTCTACGGTGTCCTGGTGCCACGTGCACTGATGAACACCCTTAGGCTTGAACATGGTGTTTGTTATGGACAAACTGTGACTAGCACAGAAGTCCAATAACAGAACACCACTCGGGTTCAGATCAGGGGGGCCATCCCTCCCAATCACGCCCCTCCAGGTGTCACTGTCGCCAGTGAACAATAGTTCATGAACTCGTTCATATTTTGGGCGAACGTGAACTGAACGTGCAGTATTACTGCCTGATGAACGTAACTGTGAACTCGTTCATTCTGGTGTCTGTGAACGGCACGCTCTCTCAGGTTAACTTTGTTCAATAGGGTGCCAGATTTCTATAGAGTCTTCCAGGTGGAAACCTGGCTAAAACACACCGCAAACGAGTCTTAAGATGTTGTGGAAAAACACCAAATCTAGCAACACCAGCCACAAGTGTCGCACCGCCGTCCGCCGCATGCGTGACACGTCATCAAAAAAAAAAGCATGGAGGCGAAAGCAGCACGTAACAAGGCGTATGTTAATTTAAAGGAATTTTATGATTGCACCTTAATGATTACTGTCCTGTTTTTCTTTTAATAATTCCTCATTAAAAAAAGACCATTCAAGCAGCATGTTTTTGAGAATGTACTGTAGGGTTGAAAGCTGCAGCTGCTACTAGTGTGGACTGTGGAGTGAATGGACAGCAACAAAGCATTAAAGCAACAATGGGGAAATGCTGTCCCCTCAATGCTAATGTAAACCCTGGTTGGATAAGGATTCAAAATTGGATATGAAGATGAAATCTGACACATAGCTTCATTGTTAAAACTGATAAAATATTAATTGCTGTCTGTCTGTGACTCTATTTTATATGGGCTGTGGCAATAATTTTGAAAAATAATAGCTTGCAGCAACAAATGTAAAAAAAGAACTAAGTATTATACACTGCTGTTATTAATTAACTGAATATACAATACAAACCAAATATATTTTCAGTTAATTAATAACAGCAGTGTATAATACTTAAAAACACATGGATAAGCGTAGAGCTTATGAAGGTGTGGATGAGTGTTTCGACAGCAGAGGTGGAGAGGGTAAGACGAGCAATGTTTCTGAGGTAAAAAAATTATGTTTTGGTGATGTTTCGGATATGAGTTTTGAAGGATGGGTGGGGTCTAAAGTGATTCCGAGGTTCCTGATCAGGGGGGAGGGGGTGACTATGTGCCCATCAATGGAGAGTTAAAAATCCTGGGAGGAGGGGAGGAGGGATTTGGGACCAGTTATAATAATTTCAGATTTATTGCAGTTTAGCTTGGGAAAATTTGTTGTCATCCAAGATTTTATTTCATTGAGGCAGTTTGTGAGAGTGGAGACAGTGGATGGGGTAATGTTTTTTGTGGAGAGGTATATTTGGGTATCATCAGCGTAGCAGTGAAAGTCCATGATGACGGATGATATGACCAAGGGGTAACATGTACAGTATAAACAGAAGGGGACCAAGCACCGAGCCCTGGAGGACACCATGTGTTACAGGGACGTACGAGATGTGCAGTTGTTAAAGGAGGTGTAGTGCAATCTGTCTGAGAGGTAGGATTTGAACCAGGAGAGTGATGAACCAGTATAAATTAATACATTATTATCGTCACAGAACTGTCCCTTTGTTTAATATCCATCCAGAACATGAATCTAATAAACAGCTGCCTGTCTGTTTAAGGACTATATGTCCATACTTGCACCATATGTAGGCCTCTCTTCTATCTCCTGTCAGTGTCTTTTTACTGTTTTGGCTGTGTTTAGGTTTGGGCTGCGTTTAGGTTTTGACTGTGTATAGTTTTAAACAGGGTTACAAAAAAAAATCACTTTTGAAAGTCTAACCACTGCATATTTGACAATGATGATTATTACTATTATTATTCTTTGCATGATATAATGTATATTGTGAGGAGAAATGTAAATGTAATGCCACTCTTATTTATAACACTATCCACAAGACAAGACACTGCTTGGTTTTCTGGCTCAACCTTTTTCAGACCTGTCACTTTTCTGTCGTATCTCTGATAAGTCCTAAGACTTGCAGATTTTATTTGCCGTTTATGTTTAAAAAACAAACCATGCTTGAATGAATTAAGTGACATAAGTCTATGTATTGTTGTTTGAAAAATTGCTGAAATGATTAGTAGCATATTTGTTAAATGGAGACACAGGCGACAGGGTCTGTTCAAAAGTGGAATAGTTTCAAGTTTTTACAGATTTTACAGTTGGGACATGGGACAGGGAGTGAAACGTGGGACTGTCCACATTAAATAAGGACACATGGGCTCTCTATTCTTTCATACCAAATACAACGTTGTTCCTGGATGCATAGATGTGTCTTTTCCAGAATCTCTCTCACACTGACTGCACTCCAGCAACACACAGCAACACAAACCATAATTCTGTGGATCCATGACCATCTTCAGCCCTGATCTGTCACATTTACAACAAAATAACCATTAATTCATTCGATTGTGTGACATACATACGTTATGACCAATTCCTGTGTCATTCCTGTGGGCTTTCTCTCCAACAGAGTCATTCACTTTCTAAACGATAGCTTACACAATGAGCTGTAACAGGGTTTTATTGTCTAATTGTAGTTATTTACTTTCTTTTTACTAGCTTCTGCAAGTGACAGCTGTTGCTGTCTTTTCTGTGAAAGGTAATGAGCTGATTTCAGCATTCTCTCAGGTGGAGTATAAACAACAGGGGAGCGGCAGCGTGTGTCACATGACACATTAGAACCAATCACAAAGTTGGAAATTCACATCGACCAATCAGATTTGGTTTTTCAGCTGTATATTCCCCTTCAAATGTTTGAGGTTGGTTGCTTTTTTTTCAAAGTAAAAGCCCATATTTGGAATAGACAACGCTGTGTAGGAGACTACATGTTAACTAAAGGCGCAAGTTGACAAAATGTAATGAAATAACTACCTTAATGTGTAATGTTAACATGGTTTTTATTTTGACGTGAAAGCTAACATGTTATGGTATCAAACCGTCACAAAATCTCTAAATTGACTTCTGCATGATGCCATCCTCACTCACAGCACCGCCTTCTGCACCAAAGGAGCAGCAGGAACATATAGCACATGAATTATTAATGCTGCCATACATTGTGTCTAAGTGGGTCAGCTTTATGCTGCCTGTGAACAGTAAGGGATAGGAGCTTCAATCAGAGACGCAACACACATTTTTACTCTGTACAAAGATACAGATCCTCTGACAGCTGAATAATGTATCAATAATCCTTTTCAAGAGGACATTATTATGTTATAAGAGAATAAAAAGGCATTCTTATTGATTTAAGTGGGCCTTGACTTTATGCTTGGGTCTGGTGCAGCATGAAAAATTTACATAAATAGTACTAACCTAGAGGAGCCCATGTAAGAGTGGGCATATTGTCAATACATGTAGGTTCTATAAGAAAGGGTTAAAGCAAAAGCTTTAAGTTTTCAAGGTAAATACGTTTTGTCTCTAATTCCAAGAGACTTTATTAATTGTGAGATCAACTGGTAAAAGAGCTGAGCTCATATGTCTAGAGAGAGGTGTTTAACCTGAAACTAAACCTTGTTGGACCAGGCTGTTCTGGTCTCATAGTAGTTAGTTATGAAAGAACGGTGTGACTCCTGATATAAGAGTTGTTAAAGGCTCAGGTGAATCAAAACCATCATTACTGTGTTGAAGGCATGCACTCAAGAGCAAAAAAAACAAAACAAGAAACAGTCATAATCTATAGGGGTGCATTGGCTCAGGTGGTAGTCCAATAACTGGATGGTTGGTGGTTTGATTTCTGCTCGCCCCAGGTTCATACATCGTTGTGTCTTTGGGCAAGACACAAGCACTGCCGCCAGTGCCCCAGCTCTGGTGAATGTATGCGTGTGACTGTAGAGGTGAGTTTGGTGGTGGTCTTAGAAGGCTGTGAGTGCCTTGTTTATGCCAGGCCCCCTCTCTGTCTGCCCTCTTTGTCAAACTAGATATAAAATGTAAAATGTATAAATCATGTGTATACAGTATGGCTGATGAGGTCACTGTAACCGCAGATACTACACATCTTAGGCCTTAAGCCTTAGGCTGGCCACAATAAAAGGCCCCTCTAAAATGTGCACTTTTATCACACAGCACACAGATGCCACAGATGATTATCTTGGCAAGTGCTCACTAACACATGTTTGGACACATTTGTGAACAATATTTGAGAGAAATAGGCCTTTTGTGTTCATAGAAAAAGTCTCTGAGTTCAGCTCATAAAAAATTGTGTTGTGTTTAAATTATTTTTTTATATAAATAGAATTGTGTCAATGCTGACGTGTTAAAACTGTATGTAAATATGTGAATGAAAAAAGAGGACAACTATCTTTGTTCATGTACATGAATATCTCAAAACATACATTTTCTACTGATAAATACGGCAGTGTATCCAGCTGCTAACATCACTATCCGCTAGCATTTCAAATCTTCTTCCAATAAATGTGTACACATCCGTTTTGAAATCTTTTTAATCTCATATATAACACACAATGCATCAATAACTTTTTTAAACTGACGATTAAAAAAATGTCAACTCTTACAACATATTAATCCGGACTATATTTGTCAAGCATAGGTTTGCTCAGGCGTTGCTATAATTGTTATTTGGATGAAGATGAATTTGAAAAGGCCCTCGACAGCCTTTAAAGTGTCATTTAGACATTTACTTACTCTAATAGTCCTGACCCAGTAAATTAGCGTTGAGTGCTTAATCTAGTGATGAGTGTTACTCTTCACTTCCAAGTGCCTTAACAATCTGTGCAAGAAATGTTGCGAAGAAGCAGGAGTTTGAACTTGTATTTCAGTGTTAAAATGTTGGCTTGTAAAGAACAGTGTACTTTGTGGATCTTAAGTATTAAGATGCTTTTACACTTTTGACACTTGGTCTAGTTAAAAAAGAACATCAGTCTGGTTCACCTCGTTTCAAAAGCTTCAAAATCAAAAAACATTTCTTTCTGCTTGAAGGTAGTTTGCCTGTACCTCCATGTGTACATTAGGAATAAAATGTGACCAAAGTACCATTTTTATACTCCTTTGAGACCCTTTGTCCCCTTTAAAAATGAAAAGCCTCTAAAACTGTGTTGCACTGCCTTGAGTTGTCTCCAGTGAAAAATTTGCTTTTTTGACAAATGTTTAAAGCCAGTTCTTCTGTGGCCCTAGGACAGTGAATCCTTATTTTTACAGCTGACAGTGATTTATTCTCCGCCTGTGCCCTCGTTCTTAAACCCACATTCGGTCTTTAGCGGCAGTGCAGTGCTGCAGGTCAGACCTGAGACCATTTTTAAAAGGTCTCATCTCATCCTGATCTTTGATCAGACCACATCTGGTTTATTTGGCCACATCAGTTGCCTCGTATATGAGCTTGTCCACAAACAATTATCAGCCAACTCAGCCAAACCCCAGGAAGCATGTCAAGCCTGAGCACTAAAGGGTGCACATTAGTCAAAACCTGTTGGCTTGAAGATGAAAAAGTTGCTTATAACTACAGTACAGACTGATAGGGCCTGATTTACTATTAGGAGATATACAACATACTAATCTGCGGCCGTATTATCAAAAATTCCATCTTTCAGAGATGTGCGTGTTGTGTGTTATCTACTAAGAGAAACAGCGGCACTGAAGAGAGGAGCAAGCAATTGGAGGTGGGCCTTTTAAAATTAGCTTTTTGTGCTTCTCTGTTTGCAGAAGGTGAGAGTCAAATGCTTGCATCAGCATGAGTTTGCATAATATGTTCCTCGGTCAGGACCACAGTGAGACTTCTCATCCCGGGAATTTTACGTCTTAGACCAGCCCTTACTGAATCTTTCACTGAAGATATTTATTTTAGAAAATTTCATACATAAAATAACAAAAGATAAGATACCTATAAAGAAATTCATACAATAATGTTTTTATAAATATTGTTGCTATAGATACATCTTAGTTAAGGGTCTTGTTTAAGCTTTATTTAGGGACAGTGGCCCCTCTCTGAGGCCAGGGCTTAGATGTATAGTTTTAAAGTGAAAAAAAATCTGTAATTTGTGCGGCTGTGTGCGCAAACAGCTTTATCAAAGTCTGAAAAATGCAAAAGGAAGAAAAATACCTGTACATGCATCATTCTGGACTTGGTTTTGACTTGATCATTGAACCGATCAAAAGGTTAGTCTAGGGGTAAGCAATTATTTTTCCCCAAGGGCCACATTAGAACATGGGACTCAGGTAAAGGAATTCATTTATGCTCAATAAAAACACATTCCTTTTATTGCAAAACAATATGCAATAAACACTATATCTATACAGTATATCTATATCTGCAACCTCCTTAAGTTTAGATCCACTCTTTACAGTTTGTTCTAAAACCACTGAGATGCTAGATTTAGAGAAGGTTGTTCCTGTTTGGAGCATGTCATAGTGATCAACTGATCACTGCTGAATATTGAAGAAAAAGGAAAAAATATATGCAGTGTTTAATTATCAATAAATTATTAGTAAATGTTTGGTGGGCCGGATTAAACAGCCCAACAGGCCACATGTGGACCCCGGGCCTTAGTTTGCCCACGAGTGTTCTAGATACTGACTCTGGTCTCACCCATGACTTGTTAGTGGACTGACTACAACACTCTTCACATTCCACTTTTATCTTCGAGTAATCACATGGACATGCATTAACATTCATCTGAGTCCAAACTAAACAAGGCAAGGTTGGATCACCTGGCTGGATTTGGCCTCAACTAAGAAAAGTCAGTTAATTTACTGCATTTCCAATGCCACTGCTGTGAATAGTGGTCCCCCTGTGGTCCCCACAGGACAAATGAAGAAAAGTGTCCAATTGGAGATGAACAGAGCCTCGGGGAACAATCAATGAAACTGCATGAGACAAATGAACAGATGAACAATGAGCTTGAATACAGTAAGCTAAGCTCTGGAAGAGTCTAACTATTATTATATTACTATAATTATATTATTATTATTTGTTATTATTTGTTTCTGCTGCTTGTCATCATGAAAAGACCAAAGCATCAGCGTTTGCACAACGCACCTACAAAGTGTTCCTGCTGTTTTCTGACAGTGCACAAGGAGGAAATACAAAGAAGTACAAAAAAGAAGCACACTGTAAAAAGCCTTTTTTGATGGCGGTAGATTTAAAGGGGCGGCTGTAGTAGCTCAGTGGGTAGAGCGGTGGTCCTTCAACCAGAAGGTAGGCGGTTCGATTCTCACTCTCCCCACAGTTCAAACTGTCGTTGTGTCCTTGGGCAAGACACCTAACCCACCTTGCCTCCAGTGGCTGTAACACTGGTAATGACTGTAGAACAATGTAAGTTGCTTTGGATAAAAGCGTCAGCGTCTTTCCTTTAGCCCTGCCTCTCTATTCAAATTCTTCTTGAACAAAGAAGAGCGATGAAGAAAAGATTAAAGCAAAAGTATCTGGACTCAGTTTTCAAGGTGAATATGTTTCGTCTCTAATTCAAAGAGACTTTATCAATTCTGAGTTCAACTGGTAGGAGAGCTGAACTTATATCTCTAGAGGGAGGAGTTTCCCCTGAAACCAAACCTGATTGGACCAGGCTGTTCTGGTCTCATAGTTGTTAGCCATGAAAGGACAGTGTGACAGGGTCTCACATCAGGAGTCACACTGTCTTACCTTCTGAGATACAAATGGTCATGTGTAAAAAAAACAGTAATACATAAGTGACTTATATATATATATGTACTTCGGAGTCTCAAAAAAAACAACAGTGAAAACATAGGGATTTTTCTCTTCTGAAGGTCCACACCAAGGGTCCACACAAAGATATCACCAATAATTATGCAGTATTCATTAGGTTCAGAAAACTTTGGTTTTACACTACAATTTTTTAAAACGGACTATCAGACTTTCCCTTACGCTGTGATTACTGTCGCCATGAGAACAGGCTTTTATTGTGGTGAATGTGAAATACAGTACAGAAATCAGACTGGAGTAGGGCCTATGTATAGATCTTATTATTAATATAGAATTTAAGCAAACAGCTGAAACTTCAAATGCACTGTTTAAGAAATGATTTAAACCACTATAGTACCGTGACTTTCTGCATTTGGTTCAAAGAGCCGAACTATCAGTAAACATACTTTTACACTACAGCTGATCCAGACCATGGTTCAGTTCGGTATGGACCAAGAGCAAAGCTGTTTGGTCCTAACCCCTGTTGTTGGTCATTTTAACACCTGAAGATTTTGTTTGAATCAAAGGAAGTTCAAAAGTGTGGACCAAACTGTGCAGACTTTTTACCAACCCATGTTACACCACATAACAACAGTTGTGAAGGTAATGCACAAACAAACTATAAAGTAACACTATCTAACTTCTCAAAAAATGTTAAAGGAAACAAATGTTGTGGATAACCTGTGATAATGCAAGTGAGGCAGAAACATCAAACTTATGCCATCATCTGTACTGAGATTTGGTAACACGAGATGACAAAAAGACAAAACTATTGCTTTGACAAATCGGAAGGGTACTATGTAGGATAACAACGTTTGACTGAAAACAAAAAAATACCATCTTAATGAAAAGCTCACAAACTTAAAGTAGCTGTTAACATAGCTGCCAATATTGTTTCTTTTGCCACAATATATTTGCACATGCTACTACACAGAACAACAATGAACCAATAGAGCTGTGACATTAGCATGGATAATTTAAGCTCTGTTTTAGTCCTCTACATTTTTTATCTATACTTTTTTGCTTGAAAATTCCATTACAGCGGTGACATAGTTGTATAAATACAAAAAAATATAGATGTATATAATATAGACAATATAGATATATGTTGTGTATGCCAGGTTTTACAAAGTTGATTTTTCTAGACTCTGAGAGTGCCGATCAGTTGATGGGCACGGCTCCTTTTTACGATAAATAATATTTTGTATTTTTGAGTTATTCCATGCTGTTGGTGATGGTTTTAGTAAAGAAACAATGTCTTGAATCCTCACCCATAATCAATATTTGACCAAACATATTTCCGTAAAGAATGTGTTTGGTCTTGGTATCAGCCTACGTACCATTGCGGCGAAGGCCTCCAGAGGTTTGCAGGACCAAGACTCCACAGTCCACCTCAGGCTCTGAGTGAGGGCAGAAGAAAAGGGAGGGGAAACAATGTTGTCTAATGTAAATTCAATCACTAGTGCCTTATACTGTATGTCTATATGTCTCAAAGCTATAAAGCTGAATGAAGTAATCTTTACATGTAGCAGCTTCAACAGTTCACAAAGCAGACCGAACACTTTAATTAAGTTAATACCATGGACTCACTGTTGGATTTTCTGTTTTGATTATTAAGTTTTTACAATGGTATTAGACAACCAATGGAGCAATAGTAATTCTTCTGCGTGGGCTACAAAGACTTGGCAGGCATCATTCAAACAGTTAATGGCTCCTGTACAAGCGAAAAAAAAAACAAGCAGGGAGGTCTTTATAACAAATGTTTTTTTTTATCTAAAATACAGTATGCCAACCATACCAGATATAGACCTGATATTTTTTATAAAATAATGTAAGTTTTTACATATAAATAAATATATATACACAAACCCGAGTCCCAAAAAGTTGGGACACTTTACAAATTGTGAACAACAACAGAATGCAATGATGTGGAAGTTTCAAATTTCAATATTTTATTCAGAATACATTGATGACATAGCAAATGTTTAAACTGAGTAAATGTATCATTTTAAGGAAAAAATAAGTTGACTTTAAATTTTAAGGCATCAATAAAAGGCCGTGCTTACCATTGTGTGGCATCCCCTCATCTTTTTATAACAGTCTGCAAACGTCTGGGACTGAGGAGACAAGTTGCTCAAGTTTAGGAATGTTGTCCCATTCTTGTATAATTCAGGCTTCTAGTTGCTCAACTGTCTTAGGTCTTCTTTGTCGCATCTTCCTCTTTATGATGCGCCAAATGTACTGCAAGCTGGTCATGTCAGAACCTGATCCTTCTTCTACGCAGCCATGATGTTGTAGTTGATGCAGTATGTGTCTGGCATTGTCATGTTGGAAAATGCAAGGTCTTCCCTGAAAGAGACCACGTCTGGATGGAAGCATATGTTGTTGTAGAACTTGAATAGACCTTTCAGCATTGATGGTGCCTTTCCAGATGTGTAAGCTGCCCATGCCACATGCACTCATGCCCCCATCCCATCAGAGATGCAGGCTTCTGAACTGAGCGCTCATAACAACTTGGGTTGTCCTTGTCCTCTTTAGTTCGGAGGACATGACGTCCCAGTTTTTCAAAAAGAACTTTAAATTTTGATTTGTCTGACCACAGAACAGTTTTCCACTTGACACAGTCCATTTTAAATTAGCCTTGGCCCTAGAGAAAACTCCTGCGCTTCTGCATCATGTTATGTCTTATGTCTAAGATATGTCTTCTTTATTGACCTAGAGTTTTAGTTTGCAACGGCAAATGGCCCGGTGGATTGTGTTCACTGTCATTGTGTTCTGGAAGTATTCCGGAGACCATGTTGTGATTTCCATTACAGTAGCATTCCTGTTTGTGATGTAGTGCCATCTAAGGGTCCGAAGATCACGGGCATCCAGTCTGGTTTTCTGGCCTTGACCCTTACGCACAGAGATGGTTCCAGATTCTCTGAATCTTTGGATGATATTATGCACTGTAGATGATGATAACTTCAAACTCTTTGCAATTTTTCTCTGAGAAACTCCTCCAGCTGTTCCGGCTATTTCGGCCACTTATTGCTACCTGGCCCCCACTTTTTGGGAATGTGTAGCTCTGATGAAATCCAAAATGAGACAATATTTGGCATGAAATTTCAAAATGTCTCACTTTCAACATTTGATATGTTATCTTTGTTGTAGTCCAAATAAAATATTGAAATTTGAAATTTCCACATTATTGCATTCTGTTTTACAGTGTTCAAACTTTTTTGGAATTGGGTTTGTATATATATATATATATATATATATATATATATATATATATATATATATATATATATATATATATATATATATATATATATATATATATATATATATATATTTGTATTGACCAGTGATGTGTGTTGAGGTTTGTGGCTGTTGAGGCACTGACACTTTCAGAGCCAGATTTACAAACAATTATATAAACTCCAAGCGGCCAAATGGACAGCATTCAAAAGAGCTTTATATTGACCTTTAATATTTCACACATCAGCATTATTTACGGAAGATTTGCCCCATATTTAGCCAAAGAAATTATATTAAACACTGGTTTAAAATGTGTTCCAGCAAGTCTGTTTATTAAGATCACAGAAGAAAAGCAGGGAGGGCTGATGGCAGGGGCACAAACATCTTGGTGTGTAAATGTGTCCATGATGCACAGATGAGAGGGACTGACCCCCTGTACCCATACATACCCATACTACTTTCAATAAATGCTGGAGTCAGTAAATTTTTCCTCTGTCAGATTCTTTACTCTAAAGTAGGTACACTGATATAATTATGATTTTCCATAAGTCCCTCCCCTTGGTTCTACTGCAATTTGTTTGCACAGGCACCGACCACAAGGACCAATCTCAGGAGAGCTGTGTGTTACGTCAGCTGATCAGCTTTTCAAACATAAATTGTAATGCAGTTGTTTTAATTATTTTACTAAGGTATGTACACTTTCGACTAATCCAAATGGTTTTATTTCAGTTACTGTGATTACAATTTAATTACTTTAATTATTTAAGGGAATGTCTTGTTTTGCACAGAATAAAATAAGGTCTATTATGACTTTAATGTGTTCTCTATTCCTTTCCACAAACAAAGTGACAGCATCTATGTGCAGTGGTTAATTATATTTCCCCGTCTTGGTTTATGGCTTTGTCTGCATCCTTCAGACCTGCCCAGCGCTGTAGCGTGTGCCCTGCTAGCCTCGTGTTTAACACAACACTGGGAGAGATGCTTCCAGTCTCTAAAGCCAGCTTTTGTAAATCATTCAGGAAAATGGCGACATGGCTTACAAAACACAGCATCTCCCAAAGTACTGTACACTAGCCATGGGAACTTTTCATACCACTGGACATTAAAACTTCTTCCTTTGCCTGCTCTAGTGATGACTAGAAATGTACTGAGTTTGGGCTGGGTTGCAGGGTCATTAATGTTGGACAAGTTGAATGTATCTGTAAAGTCATCATCAGTGCTGGCCCTAGGCTTAGGCGAGTCTGAAACAATGAATGCGCTACTAAAGTAAATTATGATTTGTTCATTTGGATTGCACATTTACCCCTATTAATTAGCTAAATGTATGGCTGTATGGACCTGTACACTGAGCTGAGCTCCTTACAACTCGAGATTGATGGAACATTTGAATTATCTTGCACTTGCGTTCATGGTCTTTTTGACATGAGCTTTAGTGAGTTGCTCTGTTTCATTTTTGTTTAACATACCTAGCTACGATGTCCCAGGAGAAGAGATGGCAGAGGAAAGCGTGAGAAAAGTGACCAGCGGTAAAACAGTGCAGTGTCGAAAAGTTAGGTTGAGGTCAAAAGACAAAAAAAATGATCAGATGTGTGCGTAACCTGAGTGTGATGAGTGGAACAGTGTCGAGTGTAGATAATAGCTTGATGATAACCAGACTTGTGGGTTGCCTGCTTGAGGTCAAATGATGCAGTCAGGTTGTTGAAGTTAGCAGCCTGTGGCTTTTCAAGGTGGATGTTGAAGTCTCCAAATACCACTAGAGGAGTACCATCCTCAGGAAAGGATGAAAGAAGCACATCCAACTCCTCCAAAAAATGTCCAAGCAGGCCTGGGATGCTCGAAGGAGTTAGGGTGCTAGCTGTTTGAACTTCCAGTCATTATGGATAAGAAGGCTGGTCCCTCCACCCCTTTCTGTGATGCAAGGACTGTGGGAGAAAGTCTGGTTATGGGAGAAGGCAGCAGGTGTGTCAGAGTCCTCTGGTTTGATCTATGTTTCCAAGTGCTACAATTGAAAGCAGATTGTTGTTTCCTCAGACCTCCTAACAGTTTATCTTCTCTCTTTTTCTTTTTCCTCTCTAATTTTCACACTTGTTAAATTTATCCCTTGGGCCGGATTGTACCTTCTGCCAGGCTGGTTTTGTACATTTGATGCCCCTTATGTATTGTGATCTGCCCAACTTCCATTCTTCAAATGCACACACAGTTCATGTTGTATACAAAAAGAAAAAAAGGGTCCATAATACTTGCGTCAACACTAAATATAGACCCTTGTTTTAGCTTGTTGGTTTGGCTTCTGAAGCAAGTGAGAGTGTGTTTGCAAACCCCTTTAGTCATTATGCAACATGTTAAACACGGCACATCAGCATTAATCACATCAGGATTTCCACCTACACTCTTTCTCCACTGCTTCAGTCCCAGCAGAGGCAGCACTGAGGGAGGGGTTTCTCTGATTCAGCCTTAATGCCACTGGTTTGTTTAGATGCTGTGTGAGGTAATTTCCCCAATCATCACGGCTGTGTCTCACTCAATCTCTATTATATCAGTATACAACAGCATAGCATGTTGAATTTAAATGAGGAATAAATGGATAAAAAATTTAAACAATTGCGTTAACAGCGTTTTCTGGTTCAACTTCAACATGGCTTTGACCTAGAATAAGAGCTGATACATAGTGCATGAGCCTCCTGTACAATAAGTGCATTGAAAATGGATGTGGGATGCAGCCAAATAAATTTGCTGTGTGTGAGTCCATTCCCAAAGGCTTCTGGAGAAAACAAATGATTAAACAGGGGAAGATCAAAGACAAAGAGAAATCAACTCTGTGCTGCAGCTGACTCTCATTTTAAGCTGTTGCAGCGCTGCACAGGAGCGGCCACAGTGCCATGTACATCAGTTTATTTGCCCTGCAAATGAGATTTGTATTCTCAGTGGGACTATCCTGGTTAAAAAGAAAAATTTACATTTAGCAGACGCTTTTATCCCATGCATCTTACATTAAGGTTCCATTCACCAGTGTTAAAGCTGGAACACCACTGGAGGCAAGGGGGGTTAAGTGTCTTTCCCAAGGACACAACAACAGTATGAACTGTAGGCAGAGCAGGAATCAAGCCGCCAACCTTCCGGTTATAGGAGGACTGTTTTACCACTGAGCCACTAATTACAAATAATCTTTTGTCATTACAGATGTTAACTTATATATATAAAATACAAATCATTATTTGAATTTACAATTGGACATAATTGCATCAGCATATTCACACAACATATGTCAAAATAAAAAAAAAATAATAATAATTCATATACTATTTCAGCTAAATACTCACAGTTTGTGGATCTTTTCATTTGAAAGATGTTAAATAGATGTAGTTTAGGTTAGCCTACATACAAAGAAGGCTGTCATATTGACGCAGTTAATTCGCTTTAATTAACTTGATCCCGGTAAAATTCCTGGGTCTGTGGAGAATGGAGGATATGAATAATTGACAATAAACTGATAATGGATGATGAATTTATAGACAAGCAATGTCCAGGTGTAGGTTACTGCACAAAAAGACAGCGGAGTATGGTCACAGCTCAACATTGTGTCATAAAAGTCTCTTCAGCTGAGAAGCTCCTCTGTCTGGAGGAGTATTATCAGGTTTTTATGACTTCTTTTTGTGCCTTGTATTTTGAAAGTGTCTTGATTTAATTTTCCACCGTCAGTCCACTATGAGTCCTCAACTCTCCAGCGGACTGTTGTAACTCTTCCTCCGTAGTGCTTATGATGCACAGCCGGGTGAACACGTCCTCGCCCTCCACCGCGCGCCTGGTCTCAGAACTAATGTAGCCTACATTTACAGACTTAGGTGTAGGTAGAATAAGTCTGCGTGTCTGATTCTGAAATAGGCTGTGTAGTTTGACCAGGAAGGGGAGAAAAAGCCAAGCAAGCCACAGGTTCACGCCATGTTCAGCAAAATAGTAAGCTTATCAAAGATTATCACAATTATATACTACAAACTTATGTATACTACCGGTCACCACCGGTTACAACCCACCACTGCAGTGGCATGGTCATCATGGCGACTGTCACAGCCCTAGTTGAAGATTTATTTATTTATGATTGTTTTATACTGTCTCTAAGCTACTCCATGTGCTTTTTAATTTTACCTTGGGGATAAATAAAGTGAATTGAATAACTATATATTAGTAATAGGATTAATTCTGAGTGCTATTGAATGTCAATGCTGCTCACAAACATGACTTATTTACCATATTTCCAGCAACAAAATGAAAAGGAAGAGCCCAAAAAAACATGTCTTGAAGCCTAGTCTGTATAGCAGTTGGGATGAGAATTAGCACAGAAGAGCCAATCCTGGAGGACCTGAGTCTAAAGTCCACCTCTACATCAAAGAGAAAAGGGCATTCCGTTGAGGACAGCAATGTCCGAATTTTGAGAGGCCAGATGGTCTGAGAAGGGTGTGAAGGAAGTCATTTTTGTTCAAATGGAAAAGCCCTTTGAACAGAGGAGGTGGCCTCAGATTCATGATGCCCACTATTTACAGCAGTGTTTTGAAACCTGAATCAAAACAGTTTCACTCACAACAACTCCTAAATGGACAGTGTCACTAACAACTCTCCTGAGCCTTTAACAACTCTCACACCAGGAATCACACTGCCCTTTCAGAGTTAATGATTATGAGACCAGAACAGCTTGATCTAATCAGTCAGTTTCAAGTCAAACCCCAGCTCAGCTCTCAGAAATATGAAAACAAATTATCTTGGAATTAAGAGATGAAAAATCTTCATCTTTACATCAGCTGCCTTTGCTTTAACTTTTTCTTCATACCAAGACAGCTATAGTTTACTACCTAAAATTATGTTGTGAAATTGTGAACTGGTACTTTTCCATACAATATTTCACTAAGCTCATTCATGCCACACCCCTGTGTATTTGTATGTACATGTGTTGAATGTGTAAAATCCATCTATCCATCTTCTACTGCTTGCAACCGGATGGGTTGAGGGGTAGCTGTCTAAGCAGAGACGCCCAGACTTCCCCCTCCCCAGACACAGAAACTTCCTCCAGCTCTTCCGGGGGGATACTGAGGCGTTCCGATGCCAGCTGATAGACATAGTCCCTAGGGTGTCCTAGGTCTTACCCGGGGTCTCCTCCCGGTGGGACATGCCCGGAGGCATCCAGGAGGCATCTGAAACAGATGCCTGAGCCACCTCAGATCGCTCCTCTTGATGTGGAGGAGCAGGGGCTCTACTTTGAGCTCCTCCCGATTGACCGAGCTCCTCACCCCATCTCTGAGGGAGCGCTCGAAGAAGTTCATTTTGGCCATCTGTATCAGGGAACATAAGCACAAACAACAGTGAGAGATCTATCCCTGACCCGAAGGCACAGGGAAGAGACCCTCTCGCTCACCGGGGTAAACTCCAACACATTGCGGCTGAGCTGGGGGGCTATGAGCAAGCCCACACCAGCCCGCTGCCTCTCATCGCAGGCAACTCCAGAGTAGTGGAGAGTCCAGCCTCTCTCTCTCAGTTGAGAGTAACAGTTGGGAACAGTTTGGTTCCAGAGCCAAAGCTGTGCGTGGAGGTGAGCCCGACTATCTCTAGTTGTTATCTCTCAACCTCCCGCACAAGCTCAGGCTCCTTCCCACCAGTGAGGTGACATTCCATGTCCATAGAGCCAGATTCTATGTCCGAGGATTGGATCGCCAAAGCCCCCGCCTTCAACTGCCACCTAATGCACTTTGCACTGGCCTCTTACCGTTCCTCCCGCAGGTGGCGGACCCACGGGAGGTTCGCTCCACGTTGCTCTTTTGGGCTGAGCCTGGCTGGGCCCTGTGCGGAAAGACCAGGGGTTGGGGCTCGTATGCGGGTGCCTGGTGGCCGGGTCTTGGCAGTCCTTGATATTTTTTTTAGCCATAAAGGGTATTTAACCGCTCTTTGTGTCTAACATAAGTGTGTAACATATGTGACTATAATCTGTCTATATCAATGTCTGAGGTTGTGGATGATGAGTTTCAAAATCCTCCACCTTTATTGATTTTTTTGCATTGAAAATGAAAAAGATAAACAGATGTGGAAATTATAGAATGATAAAATAGGAGGAAGTGACCAATGCTAAAGGGCCCGGCAGTGATGCACCACACTGTACAGCCTCATCACTCAACATGTATGAGGGTGGCCAATGGTGTTATTAGACCCATAATGAGTGGTGCTCACTCAGTCAAAGCTGTGAGAGTCTCCTGCCAACATCTACAGACCACAGAAATATAAACATGTGTCTAAAAACACTTCCAAGTCCAATATAATTATCCCTCTTATAAGCTCTCAACAGATGAAAGCCCTGATGCAAGGCTCTTTGAACACAAACATTCACTGATAATGTGCAATCAGACTAAAAGGAAAGGCTAATATTCACCATCAGATAATAGTCTTTTAAGAAAGCAGCAGCTAATAAGAGACAATTACAGCCACTGGCATCACAGAGTCAAATCTACCCCCTACTGCCCTAATGAGCACTAACATCATTAGAAGTGCGTTCAAGCAGAAATCGTGAGTAAAGCTAACTCTACATAACTTCTAGAAATTTGTAGCTAGGGAAGGACTGCTGCAAACTTATCCTTGTTCCTCTCATCAGATGGGAGTGTGCCTTGTTTTTTGAGTTAAACCATGGAGAGTTTTTGCAAATGTCTTTAGAAGATAATTAATTAATTATCCATGTTTAATGTCAGGGAACACACAATAACTCTATGGAGTCTGTTGCATCGATCTGGGCCACTGTCTGACTCTATGTAAAGCTGCTGCTGAGTGAGAGCTGCAACAAGAGATCTGTGTGAGAAGACACCAGCTGAGTGATACTTTAGACATTATTCACCACAGAAAGGCTAGTAACTTTGCAGCATTTGCAAGAACTCTCCGCACAATAAAATCTCCAGAGTAAAATCCACTCTGCACTGTCATTTCTAACAAGTTAAAGTTTACTTAAAATTACTGGAAAAGTGATTACTTTGGGTAAAGTAAGTAAAATAATTTAGTTGAATTTGAAGATTGTACAGTGGCAATGTAACCCGCGACCCCTAACGGGACAAAGAGGTAGAAAAAGAATGACTGAATGAATGTGATCTGATCTTTATCTAAGTCAAGGGTACTGACAAACAAAACGTGTCTAAAAATAATTACACAAAAAATCTGACCTTTCATGTCTTTATTGAACACACTCATTCAACATTCAAAATGGCAGTGGTGCTTCTTGTAGCTGTGAATTAGACCTGCACATTGTTAAGGGGGGATTTTAGCAAATTCTTCCTGACAGATTGGCTTTACCTCTGTCATATTCTTTGGGTTGAGGTCTGGGTTCTGACTTGGCCACTCCAAAATGCGGATTTGTTTTTCTGAAGCCATTCTGTTGTGGGCTTGTGTTGGGGTCATTGTCCTGTTGCATCACCACCTTCTACACATTTTCAGCTGATATACAGACATCCTCACATTATCCTGAACAATTGTCTGATATACTTGGGAATTCATCTTCCCCTCAAGGATTGAATCTGGCCAGAGCCTGATGCAGCAAAGCAGGCCTAAATCCAGATGTTTCCTCCACCATACTTTACAGTTGGGATGATGTTTTCATGAGAATATGCCAGATGTAGTTTTTTCAAAATAGTTAAATCTTAGTTTTATCAGTCAACAAAAACATCAAGCGCGCAGCAGTGGCTTCCTTAATGGTGTCCTGCTGTAGAAATCCTGCTTGTTCAGTGTTTTACGTATTTTAGACGCATGAACAGAGATGTTAGCAAATTTCAATAATGCCTTCAAATCTTTGGCTGTCATTTAGGGTTGTTTCTTTACCTCATTGATGAGTCTTTGTTGTGCTCTTGGTGTCATTTGGACTGGGCGCCCACTTCTTGGTAGAGTAGCAACAGGCCCAAAGCATCTCCATTTGTAGATGGTTTGCTGAACTGTAGACTGGTGAACTTCTAAAGTCTTTAAAATAACTGTGTGACCCTTTCCAGCTTTATGTAAAGCAACAATTATTGTTTGTGGCTCCTCTGAAAGCACTTTTTGGTGAGGCATGGCTCACATAAGCGTGTTCTTCTTGTACAGTGCATACTCCAAAAGTTTGCTCTGTAAGAAAGCATGAGGTTTCAGTGCAGCATCAGTCAAAGTAGCTGTAGTCCACACTTCCAAAAGTATTATCTTAAAGAGAGTCCAGGTGTGTTAAAACCTGACTCCAATTAGGTTTTTTGAGGTCATTAACTAAAGGGTTCACACACTTTTTACACAAGCACTATGAAACTATTACTATTACTACTACTACTATTTTTTGGGTTGTGCACAATAAAGACATGAAAGATCAGAATTTTTTGCTGTAGTTATTTTAAAAAAAAATTATGTTTGTCAATACCCTTGACTTAGATGAAGATCAGATAATATTTAAAAACAAAGTTATTCAGAAAATCATGAAATTCTAAAAGATTTACATACTATTTCTTGCCACTGTAAGTAAAATATTATAAATAGTTTTTTCTCTGGGTGCAAGCTAACAAAAGGGTGTGCCCACACTAAGAAAAAGAAAAACACAATTTCAAATGGTTCCACCAAACTCACACTCATGCCCCCATACATCAGAGATGCAGGTTTCTGAACTGAGCGCTCATAACAACTTGGGTTGTCCTTGTCTTCTTTAGTCCAGATGACATGGCGTCCCAGTTTTATAAAAAGAACTTCAATTTTTGATTTGTCTGAACACAGAACAGTTTTCCATTTTGCCACAGTCCATTTTAAATGAACCTTGGCTCCAGAGAAAACACCTGTGCTTCTGGATCATGTTTAGATGTCTTCTTTTTTGACCTCTAGAGTTTTATTTGGCAACGGCGAATGGCCCGGTGGAATGTGTTCACCGACAATGTTGTGATTTCCATTACAGTAGCATTCCTGTTTATGATGCAGTGTCGTCTAAGGGTCCGAAGATCATATATTGAAATATTGAAAATTGAAACTTCCACATCATTGCATTCTGTTTTTATTCACAATTTGTACAGTGTCCCAAATTGCTGAGAATCGGGGTTTGTAGATTTTATGTTTTAACCATCACGGTCTG
This sequence comes from Neodontobutis hainanensis, assembly GCA_024349245.1. Taxonomy (NCBI): domain Eukaryota; kingdom Metazoa; phylum Chordata; class Actinopteri; order Gobiiformes; family Odontobutidae; genus Neodontobutis; species Neodontobutis hainanensis. Next base: position 162,061 of record JALDNG010000047.1, read on the forward strand.
CCTCTTGGCCAGGTCTTCTGTAAAACAGATTTTATCTCAAGGGAATTCCTGGTAAAATAAATAAAAAATAAAGAAGCAGTAGATTAATATTGATATAATGTATGTTATTGCCCTAATTAAATTTTTTTTTTTTTTTTTTCCACTGCAAATTTACGTTCATTATGGCCTAACTATGGTTTAATTAATTAGTTTTGCCCATGTTATTAAATACCTATTACACACTACAACTACATTCAGCAGTTTCATGGTTCAAGTTTCAATCTATTATTACTATCTGTTACTAAGCCATAATGAAAAATAGTATCTTGTATGCACTGTTTAGTTAGTTTCAGCATAACTCTTAAGTGACTATAATTAAAAGTTTGGAATTTGGAGGGCCCTCTGATTTTCTGGATAAATAAGGTTTAGACCAATGATTCATTATTTTTTAATGATTGTACTAAAAGACGTTTTATTATTTCAACTCTTTTATTCCGTAATAACTCAGATGACTGTAACTCTCCACAGACCCGCTCCAGACTCGAGGCATTTCCTCCCTCCAAATGTCCACCATATAAAGCGAGAACCCAAACACAAGGTATTTAACAAAAGCTATAAGAAAATCCAATTTGTAAATCTGCTAAAGCCTGGTGATAGCCACAGGGGACGCTCAGTGAACCGCTTCCGCTTGGGCTCGTCAGGAGGCCACCAAATGGGATTCAGTCAAAGACAGCTCCTCTTATAGTTGGTCTCCATGGTGACGCCATCGCAGTCCGACACTGGGTTTTATATTCATACATTGCACAGCTGTGACAGGGGTGTCCTCTGACAATCTGCAGCGCTGCCACTGGTCCATGTAGATGTCAGACGAGACAAAAGAATGGATAAAAACACATAATTCATAAATATAGGGATTTAGACGGTATGAAATTTCCATTGCCCAATAACAGGGAAAGGAAAGAAAAATTATAGTATGTCATCTAGTGTTTACAATCAAGCCTTTTAGAAAGAATGTTCAGCACATATGGGAAGCTATGGCCAGTCACATGTACTCATAAAAGGGAGATGCTCCCATTGGACTACACGGCTTGACTCTATGGCTACCAAAAATACAGAAAAAGTGTCTATTTTAGCACTGGACATGTCTGTTTACACAAAAAAACAGCACAAAGAGAAAAATATAAATAAAGAAATAACACAACGTTAAACACAGCTGAATATTGCAGATAGATTTAATGTTTAGCAAAGTTAAAAGTAAAAATAACTGCATAAAGAACATCGGTCTGATGCAGAATTCAAAGTTAGAGGTTTAAGGTAAGCTCTAAACTTTGGTTTGTAGTAACGTCTTAATATTTTGCAGCGGTGAATTGGTCCAGTTTTACTTTTTTGTTTAAAGAATGTGGACTATGTTGAGTTGAGGGACCATGACAGGAGTAATGTGGCTTTTTGCAGGAGCTTTAACATATTATTCCACTGGTTGCTGGTCTCTTGTCTCCTTCTTTTGGCAACTATTGATTTGAGAGACAGTCAATGAGACACTTCACAATACAGTCTCCGTTATTGGTTTTATCCCAATCTCCATCTAAAAGTAATTACAACAACTTTAGGCTCAGCCTGTTTTTTCCCCCCAAAAGCTGCAATGATTAGATAAAAAAAATCTTTCCGAGAACAGTTCACCATGGTACTGAATGTTTTTATGCAGTGATAATTTTACATTTGAAATGTGGTATAGTATCTTAAAACTGGTAATTGTCCCTTTTTTCTTGCTTGGCTGATAAAACAATGAACACAAATGCATTCATAAATCATTACAACCATTAATAAGTCATCAAAATATTTGCAATGAAAAGTACAGAAAAGTACAGAAAAGAAGAACAAAGCAACTCTCACTGACAGCTTCACATCCAGTATCTGACCGGTTACATAAGTCCACTATTTACACATAGATTAATATTAATGGCTTTAACAGAACTCAAAAAAATGTATCCTATAGTTTAAATAAAAAATGTAAAATTGAGGCCCATGCTGTTTAATTTTTAGAAACACTGCTTTTTCATCAGAATTGTTCCTTTTGTTTTGAGTTTTGAGACCATCAGAGTGATATTCTTTAAAAACACCTTCAAAAGTGTCAAATTTCAGGTCCACACTGATGTCTTAGATCTATAATATAAAAAAATAATATATGTGTAACATTCAAATTGACAGAACAAAGCAGAAAAAAATTATCATTACTTTATACCTGTTATGTGGGTAGTATGTGATTATTTAGATTGTTAATCTCTTTTGCAGGGGAGGAATGGCCCCATGTAGGTCCTGTTGGACATGTTGTTTGGTAGTTAGAGAAGCCTACACAGACTGCGCATGGGACGGTATGAGATTCTAACGGTATGGTAACCTTTGAAAGATCTCCCAGCACAATGCCATTAATGGTAAAACGCTCACTTTGTTGTCAAATAACTGCCCACACTGCCACACTATTGATGAGACTACACAATGTGAACAAAGCTACTCTCACTGACAGCTTTAGCTTCTGTAGAAAGATCATATGCATTTCTACAGTTCATGAGAAAAGACCTATTTTGCATTTGTCTTAGCAATATTAGAACTTAATTATTACAGTATACACTTTGATTACTTTTCTGCAAAACAAAGCAGATCAAGGGATAATTCAGAATTTTGTAAAGGTGGTTCTATAAGATACTTTTGGAGATAATGTATTCCCTAAAGTAGACAGCACACTCCCAATGCATATTAAACACCCACAACAGTTAAAACACTGCTTCAATGTCCAGTTAAATGTGTGGCCCATTGAAGATGTTTAAAACATAAACTGCTAGAAAATGTCCCGACATTTTGTTCAGACACATGCCTAACTCTTCAGTGGGTGTTTTATCTCAGGAGTGATGTAATATTGCCCTTCTGTCCTCAGTCCCAGAGTGGATTCATGGAGGACAGGAACAACTTCAAAAATGAGCCAAAGCCTGGAGGTTGAGAGTTGAAACTATTTAAAATCCACAACAGACTGTGATCCACCCATCCCTCTTGAGTGTGTTTGTTTGTCTGGGAGATTCAAAGTGCTTCCTCTAGAGCTCCCGTCCAACTGTGCCTCTCTGGGCTTTGGGGCCGATGCAGCGATTGCACTAACAAAGCTCTACATTCTACTTTGATTGATGCTCTGCGACACAGTCAGGCTGCACACTACTTTCCGAAGATGATTCTCCACAATGCTATAGGAGATAAGGATCAATATGTTAAATGAATAAACCCTGATAATCCAGCAATGTCTTTTTCTTGTAAGTCTTCTTCTGTAAGCTTTGTATTCAGTTGCAGACTTGCCGTGGCCCCATTGGTCTCTGGCCTGGGTCGGAGCAGAGATAAATGAGGATCAGAGAAAGATGACAGGCAGAAGATTTGAGGTCAGTTTGCAGCAGCTGGGGCAGCACAATCATTTCCTCTCACCTTCTCTATTATTGAACAGGAGGGGTGCAATTGTGTAAGTCGATTTCTAGATTTCCCTGGATGTTTTCCAAGAGATACAATATAAAACTGTAGAGCTGTGTAGAATATCCAAATCAGTCAAAGTGAGAGTACTTTTACTTGAATATGGTGTGTTTTTGGTGAAATTCAGTGGCTGTAAGTACAGATTACAATTCAACACCTCACCCTCCTCCTAGAGATTGTGAACAGATAAGATAAGACGTGATTCCACTTTAAAACATTTAATGAAATTAGGTTAATGTGGCAAGGCCTAATTATACCTATCACTATCTAACTTAAACTTACTTCTCACAATGATTTCTAATCTCTCCAAATCCGTGTCTGAACTCTAAAACTAAAGCTCAGTGCTCTCTGCGACGCACATGATTGGGCAGCACAAGATGACACACTCAAGATAAATTCCACCAAGGCAACTCTCGTCTCCACTCACTTTTGCGAGGGCTTAAGGACTTTGACACCATCATCAAGGAGGCTACCAGCCTTATCGCTCTCTCAGTGAGCAGGCTCGCTCCAGCAGCACCAATCCACGGCTTCCTCTTTGCATGTCCCAGCGCACACCTCCTCAAACCCTTCATCCCTACGACCCTTCATCCCAGCAACCCATCAACCCAATGACCCTTCATCCAAACAACCCTTCATCCTAGCAACCCTAAATCCTAACTATCCTTTATCCCAACACAGGCAGATTAAGTCCGCAAAACGGATGCGTTGTTGAAGTTCATACATCTCATGAATAGTTAGGTGACTGTACTGAGAAACTTGACAAAGCTAACACAAAGGTAACACATTAATGAGCCGACTCCTTCGCAGAGACGGTGATTCTTGCGTTGATTGCTCCAACATTTTACACAGTGCCCCCCTAAAGCTGCATTACTAACCAAAAAATATAAATTCTCAAAATGTAATCAAATATACCATGTTTTCTCTTTATTAATACGTTTAAGTAAAAATAAAGTATATTTAGTAACTCTGCTCTCCTGAATCCAGGTCTGTTTCTATTCACTTGCGTTTGTGGCCTAAAAGTGTCTTATAGCCGCATTGCATTTTTTATTGAAAAGCTTCGAGGCGGAAGAGACATTTTCCTTCTAAAGTGCACAGTCTGTGTCTGCTCAGTCTTTTTCATCCACTGTCTGAGCTTTAACGCCTGCAGCCCAACTCTGTAGCCTATTGTTGTGACTTCGGTCAGGTGGGTCGTATCTGCTGCTACTCAATTTCCTTGTCAGTTACTATGTAATACTCTCTTGTGACATACACATATAATTTTACAGTATCATGTCACCAACATCACTCCAGTATAGCTCCTACACCTCTATGCTAAATCTGACAAAACTTGTTAAAACAGTGTTAAGGATGATTAAGAGTTTGCAATAATAGACTACTATTGAAAACATATAGTTATTAAAAAGTTATCATGTGGTTAAGGATATGGCACTACACAATTGCATAAGTACATGCGAGAGTACAGTATAATATTTATTTATTTGTATTTTCTATTCAACTGGACTCAAAATGTAACAGAACTCAATAAAAGCTTTGGTTGTGTGAAATATGGGGCGCAGTGACTCAGTGTTAAGAGCGGGCGTCTTTCAACCAAAAGGTAGGTGGTTTGATCCCTGCTCTCCCCACAATTTATACTGTCGTTGTGTCCTTGGGCAAGACACTTAATCCACCTTGCCTCCAGGGGTGTTCCAGCTGTAACACTGGTATATTGGAGCTTAATGTAAGTCGCTTTGGATAAAAGCGTCAGCTAAATAATGTATATGTAAATCGAAAAGAGGCAACATGCTCTGGCCCTCAAAGGAGAATTTTCTGTGAACAATTATCACTGTGAGTGGGATTTAAATAAACACACACATAAAATTTGTGACTGAAACTGTTTCCTGTTTGTCCACAGCACAATGACACAGGTAAACATATGGATTAATGTCTTAGCCAAAGGTAGCTCTACTATTCAAAGCACTCACTCCTATTATGGTCTATTTAAATGTGGCCTAGCCATACCAATTATTTTTATATTCTATACAAAGTATTAGTCTGTGGGAACAAATGGATGTGAACATATGCATTAATCCCACCCTATTTTAGTTAAACAGTTACAACTGGTCAGGGAGGATTGAGCTCAAAGAAAGTCACTGGGACTTCACATTCACAAAGAAAGTGAATGGGTCTGAATGGCCATGCTCATTTAAATGGCTAACAAGAAAGCAACCTGATGGATCCATAACTCTGGAGCCACATACACCGTGTGCACAACTATTAGGCAAGTATTTTTTGAGGAATAATTTTGTTATTGTACAACTACAAACTCAAAATTTACAAACATTTCTGAATTATATTTTTTTAAACTCAGTGATCAATATAGCCACCATTCTTTTCGACAACAGTCACAAGCCTGCCATTCACGGAGTCAAGTCAGTTTCTTGATCTGGTCAGAATCAACTTTTTGTGCAGCTCAACCACAGCCTCCCAGACACTGTTCAGAGGTGTACTGTTTACCTTCACTGTAAATGTCCTGCTTAAGAAGGGCCCACACATTCTCAATAGGGTTTAAGTTCAGGTGAAGAAGGGGGCCATGTCATTAGTTTTTCATCTTTAAGGCCTTTACCGGCCAGCCACGCACTGGAGAACTTTGATGCATGGGATGGTGATTTTAAATCCATTTTCAACCCAAAAAGATCCAACTAGCTCATCTTTAATAATACCTGCACATACCAGTACCCACCTCCACCTCGCTGGCGTCTGAGTCTAAGTGGAGCTCTGTGTCTGTTATTGATCCAACCACGAGTCCATCCATCTGATCCATCAAGAGTCACTCTCATCTCATCAGTCCACAAAACCTTTGAAAAATCTGTCTTCAGATATTTATTTGCCCAATCTTGACGTTTCAACTTATGTGTCTTGTTCAGAGGTGGTCGGGTTTCAGCCTTTCTTACTTTGGCCATGTCTCTAAGAACTGAACACCTCGTACTTCTTGACACTAGGTTGCAGTTGTGGAAAATGGCAGCACTGGAGGATAATGGATTCCTGGTAGCTTCACGTTTGATTCTTTGCAAACCTTTGGCGGTTTTGGACGTTTCTTGCGACCCTTTTAACTATTTGCTACAAAACATTTGATGGTTCTGTGATTACGCCTCAATATCTTAGATATTTCAAGAGTGCTGTGTCCCTGTGAAAGACTTTTAACAATTGTAAAATTCTTGACTTTTCAGAGTCAGTTAAATCTCTTTTTTTGGCCCATTTATCCTGAGGAGAAGAATCTGCCTAATAATTATGCACACCTTGCTATAGGGTGTTGATCTCCTTAGGCCAGACCCTCCCTCGTTACACAAATACACATCAATCCAATAAGAATTCAGGTTTATACAGCTTGGAGTTGCAAATAATGGATAAAATTATATGGTCAAAATAATCACTTCCTTAATAATTGTGCACACAGTGTGTTGATCCATTTATGCTCACTTTTTACCGCAGGATATTACAACCCTTCTTCCGTCTCACCTCATCCAAAAAGTGCAGTGTCAGCCTCAGGGGTGTGAAGCAATCTTTCCTTTTATCCTTATTCTTTTAACAGTCGGTATAGTAACGTGTCAGAGAGGTGAGATGGATTGAGGTGGCTTGAAAGAAATCAGTGACATAGGTGTTTGTGTAGCGGTAAATGTTAAAAACACATGAAAAAGGGGCATGTTTTTTTATTGTATTGCATGTAGATTAGAGCATAAATGGCACACAAGGCAGGCTAAGTTGGGATATTGGTGAGAGAAATTGCCACCATTGCTGCTGGAACTATATCTCCAGAAGAACATTGGAGGACTTCGATTTCCCCTGACCCTTTGCCTTGTTCAGGTGCCATCAGTATTTCCACCTGAGTGAGCGCTTCACTGAGCGTAAACCAGGCCACTGCAGCTCTACATATGGACTGGGATTAGAACTAGGAGGGTGGTCACCAATGCCACGTGAAGTGGAGGATTGCAGAGAGGACACAATGAGAGGATGTGGAGAAATAATTACATGTTCAACGCTCACACCTGACCTTATGAGCAATGATTGTTGGATTTTGGCCTTTCACTGAGAAGAGAAGCATTTGACATGAGGCGCATTCTGAAAACGCATATTACCAATATAATCACTGTATCCACACATGTAAAAAGACAGGCACATGTCCACCTTTTCCTGTACCATTTAGTGCATCGTCTCAACCTGAAAGCAACTAAAGCCAACTGTGCACAGCCGCAATCATAGCAAGAGTTTAGCAGTTCCATCTAGAATCTGACTTAACCATGTTGCACTATAAACATTGGCCACACACAACAGGTGCCAGCTAATTAAGTTAAGATCCATGTAAATGGCACATGAACATTACAACCAGATCCGAATAACTCAATAAACAGTAAAATAATAAAATAAATAAAAAAGCAGCTTCATTGATATTTTTATTACAAACCGACTCAAAGGTCCTGTCCTGTCCCAGGTAGCGTTCGCGTTCTTTTTGCTGACTGTAGCTGATGTGTCCAGCTGTAGTTGCTTGGCAGATTGTTTAGCTACCTTTAGACAATATTAATTGTCTTATAAAATCCAAATGTTTGGAAATGTCCGGAGGCAGCATGCTGCTGGGGATAAACACATCACTGTCAAAAGGCTTTGGTGATCTACCGAGAAAACTATTTTTTCTACTAAGCTATAAGCATGTAATCTATTTAAAAAAAACTCAAACTGTTGAATCATTTTGCCATGCTAACACCTAATCTATAGCTCCAGATCTGACTGCGATGTTGCTGCTCAACGACCACACAATGGTGGCACCAAATCCCACACCTGCAGCAGGAACAGAACTGTCACAATGACTGTCAATGTCTGTCATTTTTTGGAAAAAAGCCTGGCTCCTAATGGCTCCCATTCAAAAACATCACAAAGAAAGCTTTTCTCACTAATAATTGTGGTCTCATTGTCCATATTTGAATACTCTTTCGCTTTTGGAGACCCATCTTGATTGACAAGTTAATGCTGTTATCTTTAAAAGTTAATGTTATGTTGATTTACAAGAATAACAGAGATTATTGGCTTGATCTGTTCTTCTGGAGCTTATAAAGGTTAATGCTATTTCACTGCCAACACAAGCTACATTTGCTGTAGCTACTAAATTACTAAATAAAATTGATAATATTATATTTATTGTCAATGTACAAACACAATTTAACAAAATGTTAAAGTAGAACTCTGAAATTGTGTAATCAAACTGGATTACCCCTATTTAGGAAACATGTTTTCTGCAGCAGTACACGTTTGTACCTCCAGCCCACACTAGGATTTGTGGTTTTTAAAAGTCTGCTTCAATTATGATTTCTATCTCATATAAAGACACATCATTTCTTGCAATTTTGTGACATCCTCTTCAACAAAGGGAGTTACCTGTACCAAACTGCACCGAACCGACCCAACCCATGCCACCCAGCTCAGGTTCATGTTGATTTGGGAACCTTAGTACACTGTTTAACAAATAAACATACTGTACCCCTTGGATTTCCCATTGGCTGTGGTTCCGAAAGTGAGGTAGAGTTAGTACACACTCCAGTCTGTTGACTCACTCAGCACAAAAAAGAAAACCACAAAATGTTTCAATAAACATGAAGAGTAATAATACAAGCTTTTTTTGTTTTAGAAGGGCTCTCTTGTTTAATGAACTGATAATACAGCACTTTGAACCTTAAAGTTTATAAAGCTGGGAATAAAACAATCTTCTTCTAACATGTATTACAGCAGTATACAAATATACCTAAAGACTCTCAGTCTTCTATAAAGTCAGATTTAGTTTGAATTGATAGAAACTCAATTACTTTTTAAACGGTAGCTTCAAATACAATTCACCTTGTGGCACATGTGACTTGTGACCCTTTATTATGACACTATTTCAGCTAATGTATTTTCTAGGCACAGTTTGCAGATTATAAATATAAGATTATTTATGCAAGTTTTATTGAGGAAGAACCCGGGCAGCCCTCCTGCACTTTCTCTTTTATTAGTTATTCCAGCCTGAGAGCAGATCAAGGGTTAAGCTTGATAGTTCATAAGGAGTTGCTAAAGGTTGAGTTTTTGTCTGATTGAAGATTTCTATTCAACTTTCAGCTGAGATTAGTGACAGCTCTGGTATTTGGATGATCATTTATAATATGAAAGAGCTGGTGGAACATGGGACACATTTTACAGTTTGTGACCCAACAAACTTAGAGGGTCACCCTAAACTACAGCAGCCACTGAGGGTCAAAACCTAAACTACAGCAACTTCAATGGGTCAAAACTCAAACTACAGCAGCCTCAGAGGAAGGGCTGAGATTTCCACATAGGTATTAATATTAGCTACAGCAGCAAGATGGTTGAAGTTTTATTAAAGACTGTAGGATATATGATTACATATGCACTCACCTAAAGGATTATTAGGAACACCATACTAATACTGTGTTTGACCCCCTTTCACCTTCAGAACTGCCTTAATTCTATGTGGCATTGATTCAACAAGGTGCTGAAAGCATTCTTTAGAAATGTTGGCCCAAATTGATAGGATAGCATCTTCAGTTGATGGAGATTTGTGGGATGCACATCCAGGGCACGAAGCTCCTGTTCCACTACATCCCAAAGATGCTCTATTGGGTTGAGATCTGGTGACTGTGGGGGCCATTTTAGTTCAGTGAACTCATTGTCATGTTCAAGAAACCAATTTGAAATGATTCGAGCTTTGTGACATGGTGCATAATCCTGCTGGAAGTAGCCTTCAGAGGATGGGTACATGGTGGTCATAAAGGGATAGACATGGTCAGAAACAATGCTCAGGTAGGCCGTGGCATTTAAACAATGCCCAATTGGCAGTAAGGGGCCTAAAGTGTGCCAAGAAAACATCCCCCACAGCATTACACCACCACCACCAGCCTGCACAGTGGTAACAAGGCATGATGGATCCATGTTCTCATTCTGTTTACGCCAAATTCTGACTCAGACCAAAATCAGACCAGGCAACATTTTTCCAGTCTTCAACTGTCCAATTTTAGTGAGCTTGTGCAAATTGTAGCCTCTTTTTCCTGTTTGTAGTGCAGATGAGTGGTACTTGGTGGGGTCTTCTGCTGTTGTAGCCCATCCGCCTCAAGGCTGTGCGTGTTGTTCACAAATGCTTTGCTGCATACCTCGGTTGTAACAATTGGTTATTTCAGTCAAAGTTTCTCTTCTATTAGCTTGAATCAGTCGGTTCAATATGGTTCCAGATTTCTATAGTGTCCTCCAGGCGAAAACCCGGCTAAAACCATAGGCTAAAACACACCGCAAACGGGTCTAAATATGTAGCGGAAAAACACCAACTCTGGCAACACCAGTCACCAATGTGGCACTGCCGTCCGCCGCATGCATGACGCGTCATCAAAAAAAAAAAAAAAAGCAGCACGTAACAAGGCGTATGATCATTTAAAAGAATTTCATGATTGCACCTTAATGATTACTGTCCTGTTTTTCTTTTAATAATTCCTCATTAAAAAAGGATTTCAAGTAGCACGTTTTTCCTCATGTTTTTGAGAATGTACTGTAGGGTTGAAAGCTGCAGCTGCTACTAGTGTGGACTGTGGAGTGAATGGACAGCAACAAAGCAGTAAAGCATAAAAACAATGGGGAAATGCTGTCCCCTCAATGCTAATGTAAACCCTGTTGGATAAGGATTAAAAATTGGATATGAAGATGAAATCTGACACATAGCTTCATTGTTAAAACTGATAAAATAATTGCTGTCTGTGACTCTAATTTATATGGGCTGTGGCAATAATTTTGAAAAATAATAGCACGCAGCAACATATGGAAAAAAAGAACTAAGAACTAGTTCATTTTTGGAACTGTGAACTTAGTTCAAAATTTTGAAGATTGAACTATGAACTTTGAACTAGTTCTTGTAGAAAGTGAACTTTCCCAACACTGCCAGTAACTGAGCAGATTGTGAAATACTCAGACCGGCCCGTCTGGCACTAACAACCATGCCACGCTCAAAATTGCTCACCTTTCTTTCCCATTCTGACATTCAGTTTGGAGTTCAGGAGATTGTCTTGACCAGGACCACACCCCTAAATGCACTGAAGCAACTGCCATGTGATTGGTTGATTAGATTATTGCATTAATGAGAAACTGAACAGGTGTTAAATAATAAAGGGTGGCATTAGCTCAGTGGTAAAGCGGCAATCCTTCGACCGGTGGGTGGGCGGTTCAATCCCCGCTCAAAACATCCAAAAACATCATAACAACAACTGTCGTTGTGTCCTTGGGCAAGACACTTAACCTTATATTGCCTCCAGTGATGTTCTGTAGCACTGGTAAATAGTTTAATGTGTGTAAAGTGCTTTGGGTGCCTACTACAGGTGGAAAAGCACTATATAAGAATAAAGGTTATTATTATTATAATCTTTTCATTGAGTGTATATATGTACAGTATATATATATATATATATATATATATATATATATATATATATATATATATATATATATATATATATATATATATATATATATATATATATATATATATATATACTGTACAATTTGACACAAACAGGTTTGAATAGCTACTAAAGGTAACCATCCTCACCTGCCATCTGTTGTTGCTTGTAATCAGTGTGTGTATAAAAGGTCAGTGTTTCTGGGCTTCTGACAGACGCTTGATTCTTTTATCTAGGGCTGCACTGACATTTTTTGTATTCTGAGTCATGGGGAAAGAAAAAATAATTTTCAAAGGATCTTCAAAAAGTAATTGAACTGTATAAAACAATAAAACAGGAAAGGGATATAAAAAGAATCCAAGAAATTTAGAATGGCAATCAGCAGTGTTCAAAATGAGGGATTCTGACCCTCCAAATCAAGGTCAGGTAGACCAAATAAAATTTTTGCCACAACTTCCAGATAAATTGTTTAGGTTGCAAAGAGAAACACACAAATAACTTCTGATGAAATACAGCACTCTCTGAAATAAAGTGGTGTGGCTGGTTCAAGATGCACATTAAGGAGGCACTTGAAGAAAAATGGGCTGCATGGTTGAGTTGCAGAAAAAAGTCATTACTACACAAATGCCACAAAGCATCCCACTTACAATATGCCAAATTGCACAGAGACAAGCCTCAAAACCTCTGGAACAAAGTCATTTGGAGTGATGAGACCAAAATTTTACTTTTTGGCAACAACCATAAATGTTACATTTTGAGACTAATCAACAAGGCCTATGATAAAAGGTTCACCATTCATACTGTGAAACATGGAGGTGGATCTCTGATGTTTTGGGGATGTGTGAGCTACAGGAGACACAGGAAAAGACAAATGCAGCATTTTATCAGAAAATACTGGAGGAAAATATGCACTCATCAGCCCAGAAGCTCCACATGGGACGTACTTGGACGTTCCAACATGACAACAATACAAAGCACAAGGCCAAGTCGACCTGTCATTGACTACAGCAGCATAAAGTGAAGGTTCTGGACTGACCATCTCAGTCTCCTGACCTCAGTATCATTGAGCCACTCTGGAGAGATCTCAATTGTGCAGTTCATGCAAGACAGACCAAGAATTTACAGGAAATGGAGGCTTTTTGCCAAGAAGAATGGGCAGCTTTACCATTTGAGAAAATAAAGAGCCTCATCCACAACTACCACAAAAGACTTCTGCTGTCATTGATGTTAAAGGTGGCAATACACAGTATTAAGAACTGGGGTATGTAAACTTTTGATCAGGGTCATTTGGGTGGTTTCTGTTGTCATGATTTAATAGAGGAGTAAACTCAAATGTTTGACAATAAATGGCTTCATCCAACCACTAACTATGAGTGGAATTTTTTTTTGTGTTATCATTCAAATCCCCCAAAAAATAGCCAAAAATACAAATTTAATGAACACAACTAAATATAAGAAAAAATAAATATGAAATAAACAGATTTACACAATAATTATATTGTACTGTAACATCACCTGGTTTCTAATCAAACTTTTAGCAGCATTGTAAAAAGAAAAAAAAAAAAAAATCCTTCTCTGCACTGTCTTGTATATCAAAAGAGTCATAGGCATTCTCCTCTTTAGCTTTGACTGACACCACTGTCACAGGACGTTTCCAAGTAGTAACTCATCTACATCTACTCTCAATGATAAATTACTCTGTGGAAGTCTGTGGATAAGTTACTCTGTGGTTGTATGCAAGCCAATTTTGATTGGCTTTGATTGATTTTGTTTTTTGTGTTCAAACAAGAAGGTCGTGAGTTCAAAACCGGGCCGGCTCAAACATTCTTGGCCGACTCTGGTCTTTCTGTGAGGAGTCTGCATGTCCTCCACGTGTTACCGTGGGTTCTCTCCGGGTACTCCAGCTTCCTCCCACCGCCCAAAGACATGCATGTACAGGTTAATTGGCAACTCTAAAGTGTCTCTAGTGAATGAATGTGAGAGTGAATGGTTGTCAGTCAATGTTTGTCTCTATATGTCAGCCCTGCGACTAACTGGCCACTGTCCAGGGTGTACCCCGCCTCAGGCCCAAAGCTGCTGGGATAGGCTCCAGTCACCGCGACCCCTAACGGGACAAAGCGGTAGAAAATGAATGAATGAATGAATGTGTTCAAATGGAGTTATACATTGAGTTAAAATCTAAAGAGACACTATGTACAAAACAATTGCCAATTTATTGTTTTAAATAAGTAATCCATGTAAAAAACTAATGCACCACACAGTTGGGTGTGTAGTTTCCCAAAGGCTATAAGATGAATTACTTTAAATTTATTTGGGTCAGCACAAAATAGTCTTATATTAAAATGGTCCATAAGAATTTAAGGATGTGAATCTGCCTGCGGTTCTCAATAATGGTCTTGCAGTAGGTTTAATAATGTAGTAATGTAATGTCTCAGTTTCCTGGTGTTTGTGTCTCATTAAAACACATACACACACAGACAACAAACATAGCTTCAGCTTTGTGATACTGTAGTTCCATTTCACAGTAATGCAGATTCCAGTAGTAGCTGTAAAAAAATGGCTAAACATCTGACAGTGGCAAACTGTAACAGTCCGTAAATATTTTACAGTCAAAAGATGTAAATTTTTATTGTGCATACTGTAAAAAAAATTACTCTTTACATAAATAATACCATTATTATTTTGCACAGACCTGCTGCTGCTGTTTTTAAATGTAAAATCAAGACAGTTTGTTAAGTTTGGAATAATGCCAAAAAACATTGTATCTTCTCAAGGCTATGATCACCACAACTGTAAAGAACTGAAAAAACTGTCAGTGGTCCAAGTGGTCAACCAGAAAAGCTCTTGTGAAATTAAACTTAGTATGTGAGACACAAGAGAAACGGCCTGCTTTGGCTCAAACAGTCTGAGACAAAAAAAAAAAAAAAAAAAGATTTAGTAAATACAAACAGGGACATGAGACTTTTGTAAATGAAAACTGGGATTCAAAGATATTTCGACAGAGCTACTTCCCACTAAATTCGTTTTATTTATTGAACACATTTTTTCTCCTTAAACACATCTTTAAATGCACGTGCCTTCAAATACCTCTGCACGTTTGGTTTTGGACCTGTCATTTGAAAATCCTGTCCCCATTCAACCAAAAAGTCTTTAGTTTGCAGCAGGAGGACGACATATGAAGCTGACAAACTTTGCGCGTAAAGAGGTGAACAATGGAGTCCTGCTGCCCACGAACTTGAGTACGGGTGTAAGCGACACCACTGAGCGCGCTTCGGCAGCTGCTTCAGAGTAACGTGAACCCCTTACCGTGGCCGTGCTCCGTTCGCTCTGGTCCCACTGTTGCCCCTCTCGCCGCTGTGGCCGCTCCGATCCTCGCTGCTCCGTGCACCGCTACACCTGCGGCCGGTCCCCGCCGTGGTCCACCCACTGCTTCTCTTCCATCCAGCGTCCGTCAAAAAACCGGAGCTCTCTCGCGCTCAGGAACCCGATGCTCCGCGCTGAAACCCGATCAGAGGCGACAGCCCGCGAGCAGCTCGTCCCGCCTCGCGCGCTATACACTCCACACTGATGAGGGCTGCGTGGAGAAGAGGCGGGTTTAAAGGGACGCACGAGGCGAGAGGAGAGGCAGTGCGCTGGGTACAACGTATGTGCGTGTTTTTTTTTTAACAAGCTTTTTATCTAATCCACCAGTCAGCGCAAAGTTTGGTGTCCTGCATAGTCCCACTTCTCTTCATGAGCACAGGAGGTCTGATCCTGTCAGCGGAGCTCTGTGGATTTTACACATTATGCAAGTTCAATATGATTTAATATATATAAATATATATAATATAAAGTCAGCATGTATTGTCTATCATGTATTAAATCATTTGACAACAGCCCAGAAAGTGCCATTAAATTTTGTTGGGTCTGTATTTAAAGTTTAACGCGTTCATTACTCTGCAACTGCCCCGTCCGAAAGCACATGAACACATTCAAGCTATGACAGAGCTTGTTCTTCTAAACTTTTTTCGACATGACAGAGCACAATAACAGACAAATACTCATCTCAATACACTCAATACTCCCAATACTCATCTAAAAAGGTGTAAGTAAGTCTCTAAACACTGTTCTTTATTTTTATACGTGTTACTGTGTGTCTCTGTCCAACTCTTGAGCATGTGCGCTGTGTCCGAATGTAAGGAGTAAGCCTAAACCTGCAGGAGTAATCCAACAATAAACCCCATTATTCAAGTGTGTTAGAACAATTTTGAGAAAAAATTGGACTGCACCTCCAATTGGAGTAAGGTGCACACAGCATTTTAACATCTGTTCAGACTGACAATAATTTGGTTTTCTCGACCTGAAGGTAAAAGTACTGACAGACACAGTCCCTCGGCTGGACAGAAACCACCTAAGTAACTTTCTTGTTCCAGGAGATTGAGTGAGTGGCGTGCTTAATGGCTCTTATAGAAAGCACAGAAATAGACCAATACACCTGGACACAGAGTCATATTTGTTCCAAAATACACTAACAAAATTACCTTTTGTTTCAGAAGACATGTTTTTCTGCCACACTTGCTGCTTGGATAGTCTTTACTTAAAAGCAGAGTGGTTAGCACTCCGGCCTCACAGCAAGTCCTGGGTTCGAATCCTATCCAGGACAGGGCCTTTCTGTGTGAGTTTGCATGTTCTCCCTGTGTCTGCGTAGGTTTCCTCCAGGTACTCCAGTTTACACTACCACCAAAAACATGTACAATAGAACAACAGAGAGTCTATAGTGGGATCTGTGCCTTCCACTGGCTAAACGTTACACAGTGGTGCTTTAACAAGTCCTGGTGGAGGGCTGTGTATGGATAAAGAGTTGGATACACTTTGAACTCAGATCCAATCATTTGTCAGCCCACTGCTGATAGGCCAGTATTTTCTGATCATGCACCGAAGAGTGTGGCTAGTTTTGATCTAACCAAGTTTGCTTCTCATTCAGGATCAAGTCTAAGGGGTACTGCAGAAAAAATATTGGTGTCTGAAATGGTGCAGGTTCAGTTCAAGTCAAAAAACCTGCTCCTGAAAGCAGCTTCCACTTTGCATAATAGCCTGTGCTTGTGTACAATGCAAGCCCTCTGCACATACTCCACAGGCACCTGCACTAAACCGGACTATCAGTCACTATGCAGTTCAGAGTTCTGGGGTTTTATTGAAAATATTGGGGGAAAATGTTTGCAGTGTCAGTCCTGTGCCTTTGTTCCTAGAAACACTACAGAGCAGGTGAATCCGGGTCCAGGCTGGATCAGATCAGAGCTGTGGAGTCAGACACTGGAGAGGAGGGTGCCATCACCATGACGACCAGCCAGGAGCCGACTCAGAGGGTGCTCATTGCGGCAGCAGTGATGGTCTGCCAGACCCCCGCCTGGCTACACCCGAAGAGCTGCCAGTGGACTGTGGACACCCCTCGCCTGATACACATCATCAATTCCTTCCATTTATTTTACAAAAGCTTCAATATTCTCAAGAAATACATTCTTATTTGACATGTTTTGCCTGTAACATAAATCTAATCATTAGTTAGAGAATTGACTATTATTCACACTTTTTATGAAGACACCCAATGGCAAGGCAAGGCAATTTTATTTATATAGCACAATTCATACACTGAGTAACTCAAAGTGCTTTACAGAAATAAAAGACAATTTACAAGATTCAGATTTAGTAACACAAGAAAAATTAAAAGCATTATAAAAGAAGAGTACAGATAAAAAAAAATACTTTAAGTTGTAGTGTAGGCGGAGCTTTAAAGGAAGGTTTTTAACCTCCCCTTGAACATTGTTAAAGTTGAGTCTGTTCCAGGTTTTTGCTGCTTGAAACTTAAACGCTGCCTCACCCTGTTTAGTTCTAACTCTGGGCATGAGCAGAGGGCCTGTCCCAGATGTTCTCAGAGTCCGAGGAGGCTCATAAGCTACTAGCATTTCAGAAATATATATTGGTGCTAAACCATTTAGAGACTTGTAAACCAGCAGTGCTTATTTAAAGTCTATTCTCTGAACAACAGGAAGCCAGTGCAGAGATTTTAAAACTGGACTGATGTGGTTGTACTTCCTGGTGTTAGTTAGAACCCGAGCAGCAGCGTTCTGAATAAGCTGCAGCTGTCTTAACCCTCGTTTTGAGAGACCAGTGAGCAGGCCGTTACAGTAATCTAACCTGCTGGAGATAAAAGCATGAATAAGTTTCTCTAAGTCTGGTTGAGACATTATTCCTTTGACTCTGGAAATGTTTTTAAGGTGATAAAATGCAGATGATGTAACTAACTTAATGTGACTCTGGAAATTTAAGTCTGAGTCCATAATGACCCCTAGATTTCTAACATGGTTTTTAGATTTTAGAGAAAGAGACTCAGGGTGACTGCTGACACTTTCTCTTTGTTTCTGTCCCAAAGATGATTAGTTCAGTCTTGTTTCTGTTCAGTTAGAGAAAATTATTCTGCATCCACACATCAATCTGTTCAATGCAGTGACACAGTGAATGGATTGGTCCAGTTTCACCTGCTGTGAGTGAAATGTAAATCTGAGTGTCATCTGCATAATTATGGTAGGATACGCCACAGCTGCGCATTGAAAAACTGAAAAAAAATTTTTTTTCAATGAATAACACAGTTTCTTGTGCTCCAAGCACAATAAACTTTCTATCAAAATATCTAATGACTGAAGTCTCTCTGAAGCACTCCTCTCTGAACGCACGGTTTTGGGTGCTGGTCCTTTAACTGAGCCCATTTCCACTTTAGGGGGTCATTTTTTTGTTGTTTTTACTAGTCTTTTACCACTACTAAGCAAATTTGTCGCATAACAGCGATTGTATGTCAGGGAGGGGCCTTATTAATAGCATATTTAAGTGTCAAGTTTAATAATAATAACATAATAATACAGGAGCATTGATATTTACGCTGGACATGTGCACAATGGTGAAATGAGGAAATATGCGGTGTATATTTATAACAATTGGTGAAGTCGTTCTTCGTCATTTATCCTCATTGTGTCATTGAATACAGCTCAGAACCACAAACATGCTTAATCCCGGTTATCACAATATTTGGGATATGTCGTTTACAAGCACACAGAGAAACACAGTTATAAATATCCCTGAATACATGACTTGGGTAGGCTGGATTTGGACCCCGGCTCCATGCCCCAAGCCAGGACTCAAAATACTCAAAATAATTTTTTGTACTCAATAAGGTGTTGAAAAAAAAAAAAAGACATGCAATATTATATTGCACTCATTTTATGGGACAAAAACCACAGTAAACGTAATGCTGTTTAATGACAAAGTAACATAGCCTACAGACTTAGCTTATTTACCCCATTCATAACCATATTTCCAATTATATAGCGCTTTTTTCCCTGGTGACTCAAAGAGCTTAAGTCCATTATTCATTCCCTCCACAGTCACACACGGATGGTAGTAAACTACTTTTTGTAACCACAGCTGACCTGGGGCAAACTGACGGAGATGTGGCAGCCATTCAGCGCCAACGGCCTCTCCGTCCACTACTCACACTCACACATTCATACACCAGAGCCACAGACACTGGGGGCAAGGGGGGTCAAGTGTCTTGGCCACACAACAACAGTATGAACTGTGGAAAGCAAACCTAAGATCACTGGACAGCCTGCTCTAACCCCCTATGCATCCTAAACACCCTTCCTTTTTGAAGAAGCAGCTGTAAGAGCAGCAGAAACTACAGCACACAAACCAGCAGCGCTAAAAACGAAACTGGACTGTTTTTGTAACATAACAGTGGGACCGTTTGAAAGCACCACTATCATTTGGTTGCTGTGTGAAAGTTACTGCTTGTCGCACATGCTCAGTTTACTGATACCTACAAGAAATGGCTTATACATGACACAGTATGCCAGTTTCTGAAATCAGAATATGATCTTTACATGCACACAGACAGAAACGGGATTCTTAAAAAAAGATAATAACCAGGACAAACCTGGCCATACTTACAATTGTCTTTGGTGTAGATAAGCTTCTACAGCCAGCTATAACTTTTGAGCGCTGAATGATTTTAAACACACCAAGGACACATCTAAACCTGGTTTGGGCTTCAAACAAAAGTCTGTTTGTGCCTGATATAAACCCTGTTTCATCATCAGCTGATGGCTTGAAGATCAACAAGTCAAGCGAACAGCGCTACACCCGACCGTAAACATTATTCTGACACTCATATTTTATTATTATGCAGTGCATGTAATGTGGGTGCAGTGTTTCTTCATAATTCACTATATTACTGTTATTTAACATAAACAGATACAAGAGTGTGTGAGCAGAATACAGATTTAGCAGAACCTGTGCAGATTTTACATTGAACATATTCACTTGCCTCACATGGTTATAATTGAATTAGGTAGGTTTTCAGCCAAGCACAACAACCCTAAGGCAGGATTATTATTTTAATAATAATTGAATTACACTTTTAATTTCAATTATAACTTAAATAAAAATCTTTTTCTCTTCTCTTTTGAAGTCACTTATGGGCTCTGATGAACAATTAGTTCCAGCGTACTTCTGGCTTACGTCTGGCTGTGTAAATACAGTCTTTCCCATCTTAGTAATTCTCTTGGCAACACACACCAGATCACATGACCAGCTCCAAAACAACATATTATTGAGCTCCAGTCAGTTTCTTACAATTCTGGAGTAAACTTTCTAAAAGGGTAAGGCTTGCTGCTGCGGTGGAACAAGATGTCTTCGATGCCATGCCCTTATTATTTCCACACTGAAATATTGTGTAAATACAGAATACAGCTTTGCTTTCCATTTACAGAGACAGGGAGTGAGCTCTCAGCAAAAGGTCACCACAGAGAACATGAACATTTACCAGCGCGACCTCCCGAACGCTGCGCTTTCGTCTCACTGTGTACCCTTTGGTGAAAAATCCTCTCCGATCACTTAAAGGACAAAGTCTGACTCATGCACAGCTTACCTCACTGCTCATTGACGTGGGTCCCACCGATCAACCCTGTTACAAGAGCTAACCCACCCGTTTGTGTGTTGAAACTGACAGATCACAGAGTGTGTCCACCCTTCCCCAAGAGCGTCACAAAAAACATAGGCATCCATCACAACAACAAAAACAGCACTATTTCCAATTCAATTATATGACCAAGACACTAGAGGTTCAGAAAAAAACTAGTTTGAGCCAATGAAATTTGCAAATTCTGCAATAAAAGATCATTTTGGCAATTGCACATTGACGCAGTCTTTTAGTTTTAATTAAAATGATAGTTCCCTGTAAATCTACTGGGTCTGTGGAGGATGGAGGACTTGAATAATTGACAATAAACTGTAAACTGTAAATCTATTGTTGCCTTGGTATTCCGCCGGAAGAGCTGGACTGCTTAGACTGCTGCACCCACTTCCCCAGACAAACAAAATACTGTTCCGCCACCAGTGCAACAATACAATAACAATAAAAATAAATAAATAAAAATGTAATTAAATAAAAAAAACATTATATTCACATAGACATATATAAAGTACATTTATGGTGTGCAAGGAGGTTGTTTTTTTACACCTTTAAATATATATATATATATATATTAAAAAAAAATACAATAGATTATACCTTTGTCTAGCTTACGATATTTCATGGCTGAGGGTTACTCAGCCATGAAATATCGTATGCAGGTTTAAACCCTAAACCAATGATCACTGGCCGTGTCTGTGCAGTGAACAGCCAATAGTATTCAACCTGGAGGGTAAACTCTTTTTAGAAATGACAGAAAAAACATATTTTTATGCCAAGTATGATGAAAAGGAGTAATATAGAGGCGGAGATGAGGGCAGCCAAAAGGAGAGAAGTTTCCGTTGAGTTTGTGTTGTTAGTGTTTTATTGGAGCAAAACATTTATATTTACATTTAGTTATTTATCAGACACTTTTATCTAAAGCAACTTACAAGAGAGGAAAACAATGGAAACTATTTTAACAACACAAGGTAACAAAAAGCACTAAAAACTAGTCAGTTAGAACCAGTACAGTATACACTACAAAGCTAAGGATAGTAGAGAAATTTTTATTTTTTATTTATTTTTATTTTTTTGTAAGCAAAGGAATAGATAGAAAAGAAGTTGAATTCAGAATTTGTCAGTCAGGTGTTGACGGAAAAGATGTGTTTTCAAGCGTTTTTTAAAGATGTCTACAGAATCTGCTGATCTTGTAGCAGCAGGTAGATCATTCCACCAATGTGGAACACATCCGGAGAAAGTGCATGAGAGTGATTTTCTTCCTTTTTGGGATGGTACAACCAGACAATTGTTCATTTGTAGAGCGCATGGATCTGGTAGGAACATACAGTATTGTTCAAAAATAATAGCAGTAAGGCAAGGCAATTTTATTTATAGAGCACAATTCATACACTGGGTAACTCAAAGTGCTTTACAGGAATAAAAGACAATTTACAAGATTTAGATTTGGAAACATAAGAAAAATTAAAAGCCTTATAAAAGAAGAAGAGTGCAGATAAAAAAATACTTTAAGTTGTAATGTAGGCGGAGCTTTAAAGGAAGGTTTTTAACCTCCCCTTGAACATTGTTAAAGTTGAGGTTGTTCCAGGTTTTTGCTGCTGAAACTTAAACGCTGCTTCACCCTGTTTAGTTCTAACTCTGGGCTCGAGCAGAAGCCTGTCCCAGATGTTCTCAGAGTCCGAGGAGGCTCATAAGCAACTAGCATTTCAGAAATATATTCTGGTGCTAAACCATTTAGAGACTTGTAAACCAGCAGTGCTGTTTTAAAGTCTATTCTCTGAGCAACAGGAAGCCAGTGCAGAGATTTTAAAACTGGACTGATGTGGTTGTACTTCCTGGTTTTGGTTAGAACCCGAGCAGCAGCGTTCTGAATAAGCTGCAGCTGTCTTAACCCTCGTTTTGAGAGACCAGTGAGCAGGCCGTTACAGTAATCTAACCTGCTGGAGATAAAAGCATGAATAAGTTTCTCTAAGTCTGGTTGAGACATTATCCCTTTGACTCTGGAAATATTTTTAAGGTGATAAAATGCAGATGATGTAATTGACTTAATGTGACTCTGTAAATTTAAGTCTGAGTCCATAATGACCCCTAGATTTCTAACTTAGTTTTTAGATTTTAGAGAAAGAGACTCGAGGTGACTGCTGACACTTTCTCTTTGTTTCTGTCCCAAAGATGATTAGTTCAGTCTTGTTTCTGTTCAGTTGGAGAAAATTATTCTGCATCCACACATCAATCTGTTCGATGCAGTGACACAGTGAATGGATCGGTTCATTTTCACCTGCTGTGAGTGAAATGTAAATCTGAGTGTCATCTGCATAATTATGGTAGGATACGCCACAGCTGTGTATTAACTGGCCTAAAGGAAGCATGTAAAGATTGAATAATAGAGGTCCCAAGATAGACCCCTGTGGAACCCCACATGTCAGGGCCATTTGGTCTGATACACAGTTACCAACCGAAACAAAGTACTTCCTGTCTTCAAGATAGGACTGAAACCATTTAAGAGCAGTTCCAGTGATACCTACCCATTCCTCTAATCTTTGTGACAGGATTTCATGGTCCACTGTATCAAACGCAGTTCTCAAGTCCAACAGAACTAAGACAGAGACTTTGCCCGCGTCAGTGTTCAGACGGATATCATTTGTGACTTTGATAAGTGCAGTCTCAGTCTGTGATGGGGCCTAAAACCTGACTGAAAAGGATCAAAGCAGTTGTTAAGTAATAGAAAGTCATTAAGTTGCTGATATACAACTTTTTTTGATGACTTTCACTAAAAATGGCAGGTTTCGGGCAGTACAATGTAACTAACCAGAATAAACCAAGGTTTTTATATATTGTTGATTGCTAAGTGGCAAACAAGTTACCAGTAGGTGCAGTAGATTCTCAGAAAACAAACAAGACCCAGCATTCATGATATGCACGCTCTAAAGGCTGTGCTACTGGGCAATTAGTTGAAAAGGGTGTGTTCAAAAAAATTGCGGTGTGGCATTCAATCACTGTGGTCATCAATTTTGTGAAAAAACAGGTGTGAATTATGGTATAGGATGTTTTGAGCATAGCACTGGACCAACACTAAGTGGAAATAAACGTGAGCAGTGCTGACAGTGAGGAGTAAGTAGCCTGTTTCAGACTCAGACAAAGCCACCAGTCTAAATGCTCTCTTTCAGATCTTTATGATCTGACCCGGATCATAAAGATATGCTTTAGTGATGTAAAGGTACTGTTTACGGCAACCCTAGCATTTCTTGTAATCAGGTCAATATAAAAGCCGTGTCATTTGACAGCAGCTAAAAACACTTTATTTTGGTGGAGGCAGAAAAAGACAGAGCATTAGAGCTGCACAACTTTATCTGAGCCCATTAAAGATATTGCTTCAACAGCAGCTGCAGGTTAAACAGTAAAAATTAATTCAGATTAAAAAGACCCAGAGCTCGAACTAGACTTTCTCATTCCTTGTCATTTTGACAGACAGAGTTTTAAAATGTCTGTCATAATCTATCGTTACCTGTAATTTTTATTTAATTATTACTTTAATAATTCTTATATCTTTTCTTTTTAATCACATAATAATAATTTACAAGACAAGCATAGATGACATATTATTTGTTTTATTTATTTATGAACAGATGAATAAGAACAGCACTTTATATTCAACACAGAGCAGTTTTTTTTCAGCTGAAGAATATTTTGCAGGAATAGAATGCAGAATGTTACACAATTTGATTTTGACTACAAAAGGAAATAACAAAATGAACTTACAGGGCATTTTTCAGAGAATATGAATGATAACACAAAAAAAATATTTCAGTCATAATGGTTGGGTTAAGCCATTTATTGGAAAAAGCCTGTGTTTACACTTTTTAAATAATAATGACAACAAAACTACCCAAATAACTCTAATCAAAAGTTTACAAACCCTGGTGAGTTTGTCCTGATAACATCCACACAAGTTGACACAAACAGGTAACCATCCTCACCTGTGATCTGTTTGCTTGTAATCAGTGTGTGTGTAGAAATGGTCAGTGATTTTCTGGGCTCCTGACAGAGCATCTTTTATGTTCCTGTCTTCTGAGTCATGGGGAAAGCAAAAGAATTGTCAAAGGTTCTGTAGGAAAAGGTAAATAAACTGTATAAAACAGGAAAGGGATATAAAAAAGATATCCACAAAATTGAGAATGCCAATCAACAGTGTTCGAACTCTAATAAAGAAGTGGAAAAATAAAAGGTCAGGTAGACCCACGTCAATTTCAGCCACAACTAACAGGAAAATTGTTTGGAATGCAAAGAAAAACACACAAATAAGTTAATTTGAAATACAGGACTCTGAAAAAAAGTGGTGTGTTTCAAGATGCACAATAAGAAGGCACTTACTACGCAAATGCCACAAAGCATCCCTCTTACAATACGCCAAACAGCACAAATACAAGCCTCAAAACTTCTGGAACAAAGTCATTTGGAGTGATGAGACCAAAATTTTACCTTAAACATCATATTTAGAGGCCTTTGATGAAAGGTACACCATTCCTACTGTGAAACATGGAGGTGGATAGCTGATGTTTTTGGGATGTGTGAGCTACAAAGGGACAGGAAAAGGTGAATGACAACGATCCAAAGCACAAGGCCAAGTCGACCTGTCATTGGCTACAGCAACATAAAGTAAGGTTCTGGACTGACCTCAGTCTCCTGACCTCAGTATCATTGAGACACTCTGAGGAGATCTCAAACGTGCAGTTCATGCAAAACAGACCAAGAATTTACAGGAGGCTATTGCAAAGAAAAATTAGCAGCTTTACCATCTGAGAATGAAGAGCCTCATCCATGACTACCACAAAGACTTCAAGCTGTCATTGATGTTAAAGGTGGAAATACACAGTATTAAGAACTGGAGTATGTAAACTTTTGATCAGGGTCATTTGGGATGTTCCGGTTTTCATTATGATTTAAAAACAGTAAAGACAATTGTTTGACAATAAATGGCTTCACACCAACCACTAATTATGTGTAAAATAAATTATTTGTGTTATCATTCATATTCTCTGAAAAATGGCCAAAAAATTACAAATTCTGCCAGAGTATGTAAACAACTGTAAGTTAATTCAGTGGCTGTCTCTTTGTCCTCCTTCATCCTCCACTGCATTAATTCCTATTTTTTCACTTTTATTAACACAATCAGAACTATTTGGCGGTTTGTAGAAACTACTCACACTCATGCCATAACTTTTTTGTAACTAAATGCACCGTGACAAAGATGAGACAGTACAAGATAATTACTAATTAATATGTACTTTTGCCACCAAATGGGCAGTTACATATTATATTACACATTATTATTATTATTATTATTACAGCAAATCACCCTCAGAGTGAAATGACAAATGGCTGGATGACATTTTGTATTATTTTTCTTGTGCTGTATCCTGGAGCCACTTGGTTTTGTGAAAATACAGTAACAAAAAAATATTAATTAATAATAATGACAGTAAAATTATATTGCCCCCCTTTAAAAAATAGCTTTGGGATTTTTTTTTTTTGTTTACTTTAATGTCAAATTCTCCAAGATAGACCAATGTAATTAATAAGTAGTTATTTTTACACTATCATAAACTACTGACTGATGCATTCTACTTTGTTCAATTACATTTTACACAATGCATCCCTAATGTAACATTACGTACACTGTCTCCAGCTCTGGTTATGGCAAAATAAAAAAGAGAGGAGTACATCCGGCATTCCACATTTTAATTGTTTATTTACAGCAGGGTGTTTATGCCTCGTTCAAAGAGGGGAGCGATGGGTGGAGCGCCTGCTGCTAATTACCTTATTTCTCCCAAAGATCAAGTGAGCTCCACTTCTTTGCTGCTGCCTGCAGGATTTGATCCATATTTAAAAGATGTCTATAGCTGTTGTGAGATGTTCTCGCAGCAGAAAGGTCTTTCGTTTCCACCAAGGATAATGAGCCCTGAGTAGGCCTTAAGACAAGAGCAGTAGTAATTCAGTAAAAGTGAGGATCTTAGTGCTTTGTTCTTCCTGTTTTTCACAGCTTTCTGTCAAATGGCTTTATTCTTATTAAAGTAAAAGCACTGAAAAAGCTTCATAATGACTCTGAGCCCAGATCCTCTTCTTTTATCTCTTTGTTGCATCTTGATGTCTACAACAGGGGAAATTTTTCCGAATCACAACAGAAAAATACGAGGCAATTAACTAATTTTACAATGACTGGTAGCTAATACGTACAGTCAACAAAATACAAAAGCACACTCTACAAAAATAATCTAACAAACAAAAGTTTTACAACAACATATAGCTGCACCGGAAATATATAAATAACAAGATTACAACAATAAGCAACCTTATACAACATCAGCATTAACCACACGGCATTACAAAAGTTTTTTTCCTTGTGTGCATGTAGCCTATTAAATACATAAAAGACTCACCAAACTCCAAAAGCTGTAATCCATCCATAGTCCTGGTTTGGTCCTGGTCTGGCCCTGGTTTGGTCCTGGTCTGGCCCTGGTCTGGTCCTGGTCTGGTCCTGGTCTGGTCCTGGTCTAGTCCTGGTTTGGTCCTGCTCTGGTCCGGGTCTGGTCCAAATAATCCACCAAAGCCACGTCCTTTCCATTTATTAGTGGTCTTTAAAGAGACGTGGTGAATGCCGTTGTAAGTGTTGTGCAGTTAAATGTTGTTGTAATTCAATTTGGCAGTTTCTCTTTGTAAATTGTGTTTGGGCTTTAATATTTTGTTGAGCTCTCTGGGGCACCGTAAATATGTCCTGTTGTAGGCCTACACACATTTTGGAAATATTTGGAGACCAATTACAAACTAAATACAACAAACAATGTTTTCACTGGCTGAGCAGAAATGGTACTTTTATTCTACCAAATGTAAAAACATATAAACATACATATTAGGGGTGACACCAAAGGATCCTGCCTCAAATACCAACCTCACATTCAAAACAGCGTGGAGGTGTTATAAAACAAGGTTCATGCCATTTTTGTTATGGCGGGGCTCAGGGTCTATTTTCACATGGAATTACAGGTTTTCTGTTAATATAGAGTCTATTTTAAAAATGCTTTAAATACAATCTGTAAAGAAAAAACATTATTGTTAACTGAAATAAAAGGAGGCATTAAAAAAAACAATAACTAAGAATGTATTGTCTGTTTGCAAAACTTACTAAAAATAAATAGAGTAAATGTCCTAAGTTTTAGAACATTTAAAAATTAAAAAGTTAAAATAATCATCTTGGTGTATTTTTTGTCATTTCCAGCTCTAGGGAGGGTCTCTTTTTGCCGTTTTTTGTTCCTCATGTCATAAATTAAGTGGGCGAGTCCAGCTTACCAGTGAATAGTGAATAGGGGCGTTTCATTCAAAACACGCCAGTTTCAGCCCTCTGGATTGTCCTGGTACGTACAATTTCATAAATCCCAGCTCTGTGGCATGGCCACTTTTAAGCACAAATCTGCACCCATTTTTACGCAACAGTGATAAATGAGGGCCAATGACTCTGAAGCTATTATGTAAAGGTGAAAATCCTGAAAGTTCTTCTTTAAGCAATGTATGGCTCACAAATGGGTTGAATACATGCTGTTCATATATGTCTTCTTTAGTCTAATGGCTATTAAGTTTTTTCTCCTGGCACATGTCACTTAACAAATTTGCATCTTATGTAGATTGTTTACATATTTGTGCCCATATATACATTTTATGTACTGGCATTATTAAATACATATTTCTAAAATTGTTTTTATTACACAGTACTTTTTCTAACCTTTTTAAATCTTGCCCCTGGCAAATAACTCCTTTTACAAAAAAAGACTGAAACTAATTAAAAGCTAAACTAAAATTAAGCATTAAAAAAAAATCATGCTGTACTATAACCCACCCTGTTAAGTCATTTTGTGGTTATTGTCAGCTTGGACATTTCTTGGAGGAGTTGGATGCACTTCTTTGATCCTTCACCGAGGATTGGTAGTCCTCTGGTGGTACTAGGAGACTTCAACATCCACCTTGGAAAGCTTTAATAACCTGACTGCATCATTTGACCTCAAGCGGGTCTCCACATCAGCAACCCACAAGTCTGATAACAAACTAGATCTAATCTGCTCACAGTACTGTTCCACTCGGCACACTTAGGTCACGCCACTGCACACGTCTGATCATTTCTTCATAACTCTCCTCCTCAACCTAACTTCTTCAGACGCTGCAATTGTTTTCCCGCTGGTCACTTTCCGACTCAACCTGCGTTTACTCACTCATTAACATTTACATTTATTCATTTAGCAGACGCTTTTATCCAAAGCGACTTACATTGTTCTACAGTAATTACCAGTGTTACAGCCACTGGAGGCAAGTTTCTTAAGCTACATTGTGCTCCTTTTAATTGCCCCTCGGGGACACACAAAGTGTTTTGAATTTGAATGAATGAATTTATGCCCTCTTACATCCAGACCAGCCTGTACATCCTCGTCTGCCCCCTGGTTATCCGATGTTCAACACAAGCATTGCGCCAGCCTCCAGTTAGCTGAGAGAAAATGGCGCAAGTCAGAAGATCCTACTACCTCTGTATCTACCAGTCTCCTCTCTACCTTCTCCGATGATGTCACCTCTTCCCTCCTTTGTCCGCCTGCTCCCCCATCTTCATCGGATTTAACAGCTGAAGATTTTGCGTCTTTCTTTGTAAAGAAAATGACCTCCATCAGCAGTCAGTTTTCTGCGCCAGCACCTGTTGAACTCTTTCACACCCCTGATACGTGTTTGCTCCCCTCTTTTTCTCCTCTAACTGAAGCGGACGTATCCAAGGTCATTAGTTCTAACCACCCTACCACTTGCCCGCTAGATCCCATCCCCACACATCTCCTTCAGGCCATCTCTCCATCTGTCGTGCCTGCTCTCACCCACATCATCAACTCATCTCTCTCCACTGGGTCATTCCCCACAGCTTTCAAAGAGGCCCGCATCACACCACTACTGAAGAAACCCACTCTCAACCCTTCACTGTTAGAAAACTACAGACCGGTTTCCCTCCTTCCCTTTACTGCCAAAGCTCTGGAGCGAGTTGTGTTTAACCAGCTCTCCTCCTTTCTCACACGGAACAACCTCCTGGACCAGAACCAGTCTGGGTTCAAGAGCGGACATTCCACCGAAACTGCTCTGCTCTCAGTCATCGAAGCCCTGAGACTGGCAAAGGCAACATCCAAGTCATCTGTCCTCATCTTACTGGATCTGTCTGCTGCCTTTGACACCGTTAACCATCACATCCTCTTGTCTTCTCTCAGTGCGATGGGTGTCTCTGGAATGGCGTTACAATGGTTCAAGTCTTACCTCTCGGGTAGGTCATTCAGAGTATCCTGGAGAGATGAGGTCTCTGAGTCCCAACATCTTAATACAGGGGTGCCTCAGGGCTCAGTGCTTAGACCGCTACTCTTTTCCATTTACATGACATCCCTTAGCTCTGTCATTCAGAAGCATGGCTTTTCCTATCACTGCTGCAGATGACACTCAACTCCACTTGTCATTTTAACCTGATGATCCGACGGTCTCTGCTCGTGTCTCGGCGTGCCTGAGTGACATCTCACTTTGGATGAAGAACAATCACCTGCAGCTGAACCTTGCAAAAACAGAACTGCTAGTGATTCCTGCCAACCCAAAGACCCGCCACACCCTCTCCATTCAACTAGGCTCATCAACCATTACACCGTCCAGCACTGCCAGAAATCTGGGAGTGGTAATTGATGATCAACTAAACTTCACAAGTCATGTTGCCAGCACCACCAGGTCCTGTAGATTCATCCTCTACAACATTAGGAAAATTAGACCTTTCCTATCGGAGCACTCTACGCAAATCCTAGTCCAGGCTCTTGTCTCGTCCAAACTGGATTATTGCAATGCTCTTCTGGCTGGACTTCCTGCTGCACAACCAAACCTCTGCAGCTGATCCAGAATGCAGCAGCAAGAGTGGTCTTTAAAGAACCGAAGAGAGCGCACACTCCTCTCTTCATTAAGTTACACTGGCTCTCTGTTGACGCTCAAGCTATGCTCTTGGCCTACAAGACCACCACTGGCTCCGCCCCCTCATACCTTCACTCACTGATACAGACCTATGTTCTACCAGATCCCTGCGCTCTGCTAATGAACAACGTCTGGTTGTACCATCCCAAAAAAGGAAGAAAATCACTCTCACGTACTATCTCTGGATCTGTTCCACATTGGTGGAATGATCTACTGCTGCTACAAGATCAGCAGATTCTGTAGACATCTTTAAAAAAACACATCTCATCCATCAACACCTAACTGACAAAAACTGAATTCTATTTCCTTTCTATCTATTTCTTCTCTTAAAGTAAATAAATTCTATATATATATAAATAAATAAATTTGTTGCACTTATGCTTTTTTGCTTTTGCGACCTTGTGTTGTTAAAATTGCTTTCATTGTTTTCCTTGTAAGCTGATTTGGATAAAAGTGTTTGCTAAATTACTAAATGTAAAAAAGGTTGTTTACCAACATTTAAAACCAGAAGAAATTTGAAATTGTACCAAAAACAATAAGTACAAGTAGCAAAAATAATAACCATAACCTAAAAGTTGTAAAAAATTACAGTAGTATTTCAAGGATTGAAAAAATATATACTCACCTTCTTACTGACGGTGTAATATGAACTTAAAGGATTATTTAATAATTGCATAGTTTACACATTTGGAAAATAGTCTAGAAGAGTTAAGTTATGTCTAAGGTTGTAATGTTAAATCTCTGTTTCCATGCCAACTATGTAAAACTGTGCAGATCTTACTTAAGAACCAAGCTAGGCTACTAGGTCATGAGTCAGAGGCCGAGGGTCAAATGTATGGAATTGTATGGAATTGACACACTTGATAGCTGGTCCGGTTCGGGTCAGGAAACAACTCTGTCTGTATGTCAGTTTAACCAGAATTTAGCATATGGAAAGAGTAAAAATTCCTTGTAGGCTTTTGAAGAAAACAACCTAATTATAGTTGATTACTCGTGGCAGCAAATAAACAATAAATCTGTTTCATTTCTTTTGACGGGGATGGCTTAGTCCTGAACTGAAGAAAAATAATCTCACTTAAATTCTCTCTAAAGAATCAAAAACAAACGTGGGCGTTGCTCAGGTGAACTTCAGGACAAAGACGATGAAGACAAGACTAACTAAAACTGACGAGACCAAGAGAAGATGAAAACTGGACAAAAACTGAAAGAAATGGTTATTTTTTTTCTACTAAAGAGGCTTGTCTTAACTTGATGGCGGGAGACTTCTTTGACTTTCTAGGAGGGAGAGGGGGATGATCTCACTCATACAAGTTAAACTGATGACGTATTACCCCCTTCAGCATTGAAAAGACATTAAATAATCATTTATACAAATACATCCAGGTAATGTGTTTGTGTTAATGTATGTTAAACATAAACAAAATCAGAGTTTTCAAGGTTGATTATTTGTCTTTTTCAGAATGTACAAATAATCACATTTCTTTTTGGATGTCTTCACACAGATAGCAATAAAACTAAGTAGTAGCTCTCATGTCTCTTGTCCATAAGAGTTCTCTCTAAGTTTTTTTTTTAAGTTAAAAGTCAACTAACTTTGATTGTTAAAAGTGTAAGGTTTGTTAAAGATTGTCTTAGTGGAGGACTTTTTCCTCCTGGGAGTATCTTTGTGGGAATGCAGGAGTTTTAAAAGCAGATTCTTCTCCTATAGTTTATGACTCCACTGGCGTCAGGTTTCTGTGTTGTCCAGCCTAGTGAAGGAAATGGTCCATGAGGTCAAAGGTTATACACTACACGCACCTTTGATAAATTAGGCCCATTGTGTGTAAAACACCAGTAAAATAAGATTTATAATGTTTAATCATCTGACAACACACATGTCTTTGTGCAACACTAAAATACCTTTGAACCGTTATTTCATCACAATTATATCACACTTATTTCTCCTTGAAATAGTCTGAACTTGACTTTTATACAACTGTGCACACCAAAAGCTGGGCAGTTTGTTGTACTAAGAAAAAAAACAACATTTTATTTAAATTTCCTTGTGGTAAAGTTCAAGGTCACATCCGGGCTTGAATACTGCAGGAAATTGCTGTGTATTAGAAGTTGCAGTGGTGAAAAGACTGCTCGAGCACAAGTTTTACAGCCCAGTCGGAACAAATGGGGAAACAAATTAGGTTAGAAATTGCAGACAGAGCAGAAAGACGAGTGAGAGACGCACACAGCCGGATAGCAAGGATTTAATGTCAGCCTCAAGTGAGTCCACTTCTCTCTTATTTTGTCACTGCTCTTCTGTTCCCAGGCAACTCCTCTAATGTCTCTCTTACAGTCAGCAAAATGTGGGATAATTCAGTCAATTTGCCCAGCAACTTATTTTCATACTTGTTTTGTGGAACATTTCTGAACATCAATGACCAAAAACACAAGGCATGCACTTTTTCACTATTTTAAATTTTTTTTTTGATGAAAATGCTGGAATGTAACTGTCAAGACCTTATGAATACGAGTGCGGACTTAAAGAAGGGGAAAGATTACATAAGTTTTACTTAACCTAGTCCTTTTCAAAGATTCTGTTTTGTTTATTATTGTTTAATACAAATGCAGAATTCAGAAGAAAGATATCAAATAATTTCAAACTCCAGTACTTGATTTTCTTTTTGTCGTCCATCTCAAATTCCACTTTCCCCACCAAGCTCAGTTGGTAGAGCACTCAGAAATATGAAAGAACATAGAGACCCCCTTGAATCTGGGACAGGTCATTTGCTCAATGTCATCCCCTTCTTTCTTGCCCTGTTTCTGTCAACCTACTGCCCCTCTCAGTTTATGTTTATGTGCTGTTAAGGGCACTGAGGTGAAATAAACCAAGTAAAATGTATTTATACCAGATTAAGAGGGTGATACAGATTTATCAATCAAGACGTTGCCTCAGCCTCTTCCCCTCAACCCCACTTTGAACAACCTGATAAGAGTGTCTGTCACCTGCTAAAACCCTGCACATATTCTCAACAAACAAACTGCCTAAAGGCATCAATTTAAGTCTGGTCAGGCTTCTTTCACTATATAGCTGATCTTAGGCTGAGACCCGCTTCTACATCTGAGCCTGTGCTACTGGGCAGGACTGCTTCACAAATGTTTCTTGTTCACAGTTTATATCCTTCAGGTCTCAGCCTCTGCCTGTTGGCATAAGAGTCTTGGCTAATATTGTTCTGAGTCTCTGGTGCTGTTACTTAACTCATCACCTGCTCACTCTGCTCCAGTCCTCCTGTCACCTCCTCTGTCCCTCTTTGTGCTTCACTCAGAAGTCAATCAAAAAGGAATGAAAGCAAATATTGTGACCGTAACAACCAAGGAGATAGATGATATATGATTTTAAGGACCCTTATAAAGATACTAAACAAGTTATGAAATTCAACAGTACTTTTAAATTAGCTGATCTTTGTAGTAATTTCATTTGAAAAAAAGTCATGTTGCCTCAAGATCAGAGCAGCTGGGACAGGCTCGAGCTCCTCTGAGGGAAGGAGCAGTGAAAGATTCAATAGAAAAATTAGCATGCATCTATAAAAAAGAGGTTTTACAGCAACATGAGGTAATTATTAACTGCTTTACATATCTTTCCTATCAAATACCTTACTGCTGAAAACACTGGACAAACTACTCCACAAACTCTTTGACAGCTTCTGAATAGTTTTCCCGTCGGAACGGAGAGAGCAAGGAAGCGGTAGCATTTCAAACTATTTGAGACGTGGGTGTTTTACTTTCTCACACATTTGATACTAAATATGTAGCCGCAGGTTTCTACCCATGTTTTGCCCCTGATTTATTGATATGGACATGTCCCTAGCAGCACAGTGATGTCTTTAGACACAAAGGCATGAGGCAAAATGAACACCAGTTACTTTGTTTCAGGAAATGTGCAACCATATAAAACTGGAAGCACACAGCCATTCAGAAACTGTTTGTTCCCATTCCTATTTTTAGTTTGTCTACTTAGCAACTTCCCCTGTGCGACTGGACATTTTTGTAGTCCCTTCTGTGGAGCGGAGATCTGAAGCTGAGCAGTGAGTGTGGATGGAGCCAACTGGCAGCAGGCTCGTATCCAACTCCATCCTGTAAAGTGGTTTTCCGTGGCAACCAAGAGGATTAAGACGTAATAACTGAAAACAATGCGGATTATGTTCATAAAGAGAAATGCATTGTGTATTATTTAGTTGAACACGTAAAGCTGTAGAGAAACAGGCTGACTTCCAAAAACAGGAAGCCACTTGCAGGGGCATTCGTCTGTTTTCAACTCCCTTCTACGGCGCTGTCAGCACGTTTCACAGACGGCACAGTAAAAATATCTCAAAGCCAGCTTCCACTACGAGCCACAGCAAGTCATCTGGACATCTGAGAGAGTAGGTGCTTTCACAGGGTCTTCCTGCTAACCACTGTTGCCATGGCAACTAATGAGGCATGATGGAAGAGGGGGAGTCATGGTAGTGTTATGGTAAGGATGACGGGTGACACTGGTGAGTACATGGAAGCAGTCCATAAAACTGCACATCTTTTTAAATTTACAGTTCGCTGGACTTTGAGTCATAATAATTGTACAATAATAATCATGATATTTGCATAGCTTTAAATGGTAACTGTAAATACCTGTCAAAGCCAAAATAGTATCTCTGTCTGGTCTCTGTGACTGTCACTCATGGTCTTAGATCCACTCACTCTCATCTTTGTTTAAGGCTGGTTTCTAACACTTTCATAGTATTGATCTGACATTTAACACCAGAAGAGTGTTTATATGAGTGAATGTTAATTTAACACTGGAGATTTTTCTGTGCAAAACATTCTCATTTTTGATAGCGGACTTAGAAAATCCAAAATATAACCAATATAAAATGCATCTCTTTGGTAAAGTTAATTACGTAAATTACCGTAAAATCACTATATTTATTCCATAAATGTATGCAATTTTATCAGCATTAAACATCAGATGGATTACGGATGTTAACTTGTGAAAAAACAAATCTAAATGTAATATTTAAAATTAGGGGTGTGACAAGATCTTGCAAGATCAAAATGTGACACAATTTATCATCAAGGTGAAAAGATGTGGTGATATCGGATGATGGAGTGTGAGAAATTTGTATTCAAGATGCCCCCAAATCGTCTGTGTAGCAACATTTTGGTTTTCCAATGCAAATAAGAAAGACACTCACAAAGAAAACAATAGCGTACGCAGCGGTTAACACCAGCTCTATGTAATGAAACATAAGCCCTTTTCACATATTCTATCGGCATGTAATCAGGGTAAATATTCTTATTACTGTGTTCATATAGACCATAAATAGTCCAGGTGGTTTTACTTAAAAGCAAGGGGATGATACCTAATTACCTTGACCGAGCAGACATGAAGCTAACGAGCAAATGAGACAACTTCTTTGTGGTGACAATAATTATTGTGCAATATTGAAACTACAGTTATTCCAAAATGTGCAACTTATCAAATCAGTCAAAGGTGAAAAACCAACAGCTCCAAAGAGTACAGTGCTGCAGACGTGCTGACACGCTCACATCAGCTCACCGCAGAGCCTACACTAGCAGCATTCGCACATCACACTGACCTGGACAGGTCACTAGGCCCTGAAGGATCAGCTGCAGGTGTAAATAGGGAGGATCTGTTCAGGCATTCAGGTCACGCAAGGATCCGCACACTTTCAACTAGTTACACCTTCTATCTTGTCTTGCAATATTTGTGTCTCTTCACACCTCTCTCTCCATACAGTTGTGCTCAAAAGTTGTGATTATTTTTGGCCATTTTTTAGAGAATAATCACACAAAAACTTTTTTTGTGGTTGGATAAAGCCATTTATTGTCAAACAATTGTGTTAACTCTTTTTAAATCATAACAACAACAGAAACTAAAGGATCTGTGGGAAAAGTAAATTGAACTGTATAAAACAGGAAAGGTAAATAAATAGATATCCACGGAATTGAGAATGTCAATCAACAGAGTTCAAACTGATG
This sequence comes from Neodontobutis hainanensis, assembly GCA_024349245.1. Classification (NCBI taxonomy): domain Eukaryota; kingdom Metazoa; phylum Chordata; class Actinopteri; order Gobiiformes; family Odontobutidae; genus Neodontobutis; species Neodontobutis hainanensis. The sequence goes on from JALDNG010000047.1 coordinate 199,018, forward strand.
GTTGGATGGATGGATTTTTTAAGACTCATCGAGACGTGGTGCTGCGTGAGCAACACTGTTCGCTCTGTGTTCACACCAGACCTAATTGCAAAGTGGGCCATTATATAGGGCACACAGAAAATGAAGGGCTAAAAAGAGAATGGTAGCAAGTCAGTCGGTGATGCAGTGAAGCAGCTTGAGCAGAGGACAGACAATGCAAGCTTATTCAATGTCTTTGTGAGAGAAAATAAAACAATGAAAACAGACTGACAGAGCCAGTGAGAGACACTGACCATCTAAAGACTCATTCACTGGATGATTGTCCAAGCTCTGTAGGCCTGGCCAGAGAGCAGAAACTCCCCCCTGAAGGGATGGTCTGGGGACGGTGCATTGACACTAGACCTCTGCACCTGTATCTGAGCCTGACTCCTACCTGAGATTATACTTAAACCAGACTACTCACCAAACCAGGAAACAATACAGAACAATAAAACCGATTGAATAAAACCATGCTAAATGTTATGGCATCATTTTAACAGAAACATTGTCTAAAATAATGGCCAGGTATTTGTAGCGGTCAACCAGTTTGTATTTTGAATAAAAGTTTTAGTCACTAGGCATGTCTTTGGTTTGAATTGTGAAAAGCGAGGCTTCAGCCTGAATTCTCGCTGCATTAGAGTAAAGACAGTAGTCGAGGCTTATCCTGTTCCATAAAGACCCCTCTGGGCTCACACAGCCAGGCTAACTCCAGTCTCACTTGATCAGAGACGATTACACTGCGCGTCTGCAGGACATTGAAGTCAAGCGTTGATTCAATCGAGCCTCAATAAAAAACTACAGAGACTCACTAAACAAAATCTGTTTTTAGTAAAGTCTAGGGTAAATGCAACATTTAGAAACACCTAAAGAAGCAGGTTTAATATATAATGTTAATATAGATGCTGGGAGAAGGATTGGGACTTCTTCCCACTCCTTCAAACAACACAGAATTATTATTTTTTTTGCTTGTCTGTTTGACATTTTCTCTCATTGTAAAGCATTGTGTTGCTGTTCAAAATAAACTGTCAATATCAATCTGTTCATGATGACCCGGTTTAAATTAAAAAACACTCCACAAAAAGTGAATTTGTCTTTGAATTTTAATATTTCCAGAAAAATAACACTGGAAAAATAAAGTAAGCTTGGCTAATCCACCAACATGTAAAATATTGTATTGTGTCATATTTAGGATTATAATGTCATTTAAATGAAATACCTAAACAGACTGCCTCAGTCTCATGTAGCCTAGATTACATCTCATCATTTGTTTATTTGGCTGATTATGAAGAGTTTTTGCAAAAACAGATAAATGCTATTTCGTAAATTAGTGAACTGAGGCTTGTAATTTATTCTTTGCAAAGCCAAAATCCATTTGAATGGTCCTATTTGGTCAAAGTCACTCAATTTTGATTAGACTGATATCTCCTTTAGGGAATAATAATAAAAAATAATAAATCCTAAAAGTGACAAAAAAACAGAATTATCTGCTTTTGCAAAATAACTCTTCATTTATTTGATGGTTCTAGTAATTAGTAAAATTCATTAATATGATTAAACATTAGAGAGGCAGATGGAAAATGTGAGAAAAGTTCTGATTCATCAAATGTTTGGTCTAAGCCTGAGCCTAAACCTGCTCCAGACCAGGCCCAGCTGCTCCAGAAGTTTCCAGTGACTGAGCCTGTTTTATGAACAAAAACAAAATCAAAATGAGCCAGACTTATCAAAATAAGCAACAAAAACCAATTACTGGGTTAGCTAGTTTTATGGAACGGAGACGATGTCATGGTATTTCAAATTTCAGATGATGAATTTCAAACTTGAATCAAACATATTTTTATTCAAAGATCAACATTTGTCTTTAGTCTGACACAAAAACAACCTTAAAATCATGAACTCAAATGTCATTGTGAAAAAAACAACAACAAAAAAAACACTGACTGTTTTGTGTCAGAGTGTAAATCAGACAATTCTGATGCAGTGCACCACTGTCCTCCTCGCGGCTGCAGCAACTTGTGCTCTCTTAAAGACTTAAAACAAAAAGGAGACAAAAGGGTTGTATTGTCTTTGTTTATGTAGATTAATTAGATAAATAAATAGAAACAATAAAACTTTAAATTCACACAGCCTACCTAGGTTGTGGAGGCCCAACGTCAGCATATTTCACGGAGGTTTTCACTGTTTCCAGCACTCCTTTTTTCCCCAGGATGTATTTATGGAACTCTGCACAATTCATCCCCAAATTCATTTTTACTTTGATTTCACTGCAGACCAGATTAAATGAGCACCTGTTTCTCACATCGGTCCAGGAACCTTTCATAATTGAAAACACCCGTTCTGAGTGCATTGCTAACTGGGATGCTCAAAATGAAAGACATTAGCTTGGCATTCTGTGGGAACGCCGACCTGCTCCTGAGTGCTTGGGCCCAAAGATGAGGCAGTATTTCTGTCAGAACACAGCTCTCGTTGTAGAGCTCATCCAGGTCAAGCTCATCCTCCATCTGAAGGGCCGATACAGATGCAGTTAATTTCTGGTAGCTGATTTCTTGATTTTCCTTTAGATTGAAACACTGGATGTTGAACAGGTGCCCAGTTTCGGAGAAATCAAACCATTTCTCAATGTATTGCTCCGCGGTATCATAGAAACTCATGAATTCTCTTTTGAACCTGTCAACCCTAAGATTAACGGAGGATAGGAGGACACGGTCAACTTTTGCTCCGAAAAAAGCATCTTTTTTGCGCTGCTGCAGTTTGATTCGGAGGCAATTCATCAGCGCATACACTTACTAAGGTCTAACTAAGGGCAGACTGTCACTCTCAAGACTCAGCACAGCACAAGTGAACATCTTAAGAAGAGAGTGACCTTCAACTCGCTGCATTCATCTTCCTCACCATGCTTGTTACCCCGTAGCGCATCCCAGAGGACACAGGGACACTCTTCCTCTCCCAGCGACAAAAAGTAGCTCCGCACACCTGGCCAGCTGTTGATAAGCGAGCAGGCTCAACCATCTTGTCGGGACATGGCGCAACAGTGTATGGTACTCCATGTCAGCAAATTCAAACATTTCTTTGAGGGTGGAAACTCTCTGGGCATAACAGCTGAAATGGTTGAATGATTTTATCACAATAGTTTCCACATCTGTTTGCAGTGCGTTGCTGGCACGTTTAACGGCATTGTGTATAATGTTAGCTGGGCACATGGTTATATGGTTACATGGTTATGGTTACATAGTTACATGGTTACATGGTTATATGGTTACATGTTTACATGGTTATATGGGTATATGGTTACATGGTTATATGGTTAAATAGTTACATGGTTACATGGTTATATGGTTACATAATTACATGGTTACATGTTTACATGGTTATATGGGTATATGGTTGCATGGTTATATGGTTACATGGTTATATGGTTAAATAGTTACATGGTTACATGGTTATATGGTTACATAATTACATGATTACATGGTTATATGGTTACATAGTTACATGGTTATATGGTTACATGTTTATATGGGTATATGGTTACATGGTTATATGGTTACATGTTTATATGGTTACATGGTTATATGGTTACATGTTTATATGGTTACATGGTTATATGGTTATATGGTTACATGGTTATATGGTTACATGGTTGCATTGTTATATGGGTATATGGTTACATGGTTACACTGGTATATGGTTACATGGTTGCATGGTTATATGGGTATATGGTTACATGGTTACACTGGTATATGGTTACATGGTTATATGGTTACATGTTTATATGGTTACATGGTTATATGGTTATATGGTTGCATGGTTATATGGTTACATGGTTATATGGGTATATGGTTACATGGTTATATGGTTACATGGTTATATGGTTACATGGTTATATGGTTACATGGTTGCATGGTTATATGGGTATATGGTTACATGGTTACACTGGTATATGGTTACATGGTTACATGGTTATATGGTTACATAGTTACATGGTTACATAGTTACATGGTTATATGGGTATATGGTTACATGGTTATATGGTTACATTGTTACATGGTTACATGGTTATATTGTTACATGTTTACATGGTTATATGGTTACATGGTTACATGGTTATATGGTTAAATAGTTACATGGTTACATGGTTATATGGTTACATAATTACATGGTTATATGGTTATATGGTTACATAGTTACATGTTTACATGGTTATATGGGTATATGGTTACATGGTTATATGGTTATATGGTTGCATGGTTATATGGTTACATGGTTATATGGGTATATGGTTACATGGTTATATGGTTACATGGTTGCATGGTTATATGGGTATATGGTTACATGGTTACACTGGTATATGGTTACATGGTTGCATGGTTATATGGGTATATGGTTACATGGTTACACTGGTATATGGTTACATGGTTACATGGTTATATGGTTACATGGTTACATGTTTATATGGTTACATGGTTATATGGTTGCATGGTTATATGGTTACATGGTTATATGTTTATATGGGTATATGGTTACATGGTTATATGGTTACATGGTTGCATGGTTATATGGGTATATGGTTACATGGTTACACTGGTATATGGTTACATGGTTACATGGTTATATGGTTACATGGTTACATGGTTATATGGTTACATGGTTGCATGGTTATATGGGTATATGGTTACATGGTTACACTGGTATATGGTTACATGGTTACATGGTTACATGGTTATATGGTTACATGGTTACATGTTATATGGTTATATGGTTACATGTTTATATGATTATATGGTTACATGGTTATATGGTTATATGGTTACATGTTTATATGGTTACATGATTACATGTTATATGATTATATGGTTACATGTTTATATGGTTATATGGTTACATGTTTATATGGTTATATGGTTACATGGTTACATGGTTATATGGTTACATGGTTACATGTTATATGGTTATATGGTTACATGTTTATATGGTTATATGGTTACATGTTTATATGGTTATATGGTTACATGGTTATATGGTTACATGGTTACATGTTATATGGTTATATGGTTACATGTTTATATGGTTACATGATTACATGTTATATGATTATATGGTTACATGTTTATATGGTTACATGATTACATGGTTATATGGTTGCCTGAAGAAAGGAGCGCTGGTTTCAAACAAAGTGGATCCTTTACGCACAAACAGAACAGACAGAGCAGGCAGGTGTCACACCTGTCAGGACTAGGTCCAGCCCCAGACAGAAATGAGAAAAGTGGATGATAGCAGCACCAATGAGTTTGGGACTGTATTTTCTTGATGCTCCAAACACAGACCTAAGCACCTGATCAGCTGTGTCCAGGTGAGTTTCCTGTTCTGTTTCTAAAGCAACGCTTTCTCCTGTCTTGACAGTAACATAATCTTTTTTTATTTATTTATTTTTAAAGCTAACCAGTGCTTTTGTGCTTCCATAAGCCATGGTTGTAAAAAAGGTAGATTAGTCATTTGTTAGCAATGTTTCATGATACAAGCCCAAGTTATCTAAAAAGATATTGTTAAAAATGATTTCTTATTTATTTGACATTTTAAATAAATAACTTCTCATCTTAATTTAATTTAATAATGTCTGCATCTAAGATCCGCTGTTGTTCCCGTCACCCAGCAGAGCAGTTCTCTTTAAATATGACAGCCCCAGTGTATTCACCAACACGTCATGTTAAAAAGTACTCAAGCAATAGCCTCACATTGTCATGGCCATTCTGCCACTTGGAAGACTCCAATGCAACACCAAACACAGGTAGAAGAGTAACAAAGGTTTATTGAGCCAGAAAAAATACAAATCAAAATCCAGGAAACAAAAACAAAAATCCAAAAGCAGGTAACACAAGAAATACTCCAGAGCGTGGATACTCAAATATATAAATAGAACACACGGGGGTGAAACAGAACTCACAGAAGTAACACAAGGAAAAACCAGAACAACAGACTTATATAGCACGTTTTCTATACATCTAAAAGTGCTTTACAGTCTAAAAATAACATCCACAGAAGAATAATAAATATATAAAGACTATATATGTGTTTTCATTAGCCTTGGAACACATTTATTAGTTAGTATTTTCATAATAATCTTACTCTTAACAATTTCTGTTAGGGGTTTTGTATTCCAGATAATGACAATAAAAACTAATTGTAAAAGTATCGGGTCAGTGTGAAGCATTGACTCTATAAGAGCATCACAAGGCTGGACTTTGAATGCTTATATCAGTTCAACAATTTATCTTAATTTTTTTCCTGGAGAATCCAAAATGATTGACGTTTAGGGCTGTGTTAGACGATTAAGGCCCAATCCCAATTCTACCCCTTAGCCCTTGTTTTGCACGTTCATGAGAGACAAAGTCGTGTCCCAATACTCTTACTATATTTGGATATACTATATTTGGTTCAAGGGGAAGGGCTGTACACCCCTCCAAATGGAGATTTTGGAAGACCACACTTGAAATGAAGAGGTAAGATAATCTCCCAGCAGTGTGTCCACTGGCTTTGTAGCTGCAAGAGAAGTGCAAAATGTAACAAATTTGTGCAAAAATAAATATTTTAAAACTAAGACAGTCCTGTTTTATGTTTCTTTAATCTTGAACTCATTTATGCACTGATATGTTTTCTCCTTAAAAAGTTTAGTAAATTAGAGACTTGGGTTTGGGCCATATTATTATATTCTTGTTTTTTCCAGCATTGATGTGTCGGCTATAATCAGTTTTAATCATCATTACTGTCAGAACAGGAAAAATCTTCTCTGAAGCATTTAAATCTCTGGCCTGCCCTTTGCACATACTGCTGGAGAATATGTATGTGGCTCTGGTAAGGTCATTTTTTCTGCTTTTTCCTCCTGGCTTTAATTAGACAGATCCCTTTTTGTTCACGTAAAAGGTCTACAACCTTCCAAAAGTCAAAGCTGATCCTGGTCGACCAACACTGTAATTCTCTCAGCTCCAGAAATGACTTGTAGAAGTTGCATTTTTGAGTTCATAAATGATAGGGCATTATGAGTTATTAAAATGTGCATGCAAAGGAACTCCTGTGACACTTGAGCAATACAAATGCTCACCACCTCATTTGAAGACCAACAGCACACTGGTCTGGATCATAGCTCTTTGTGAACACCAGAAATATCAATCAGCTGTTATCCTTTAGCACCTATCAGATGAGGACTCGTTATAGCAACTAGGACATGAGTCGCATTTACAGTTGTAGCCAACGACAGATTGACTTGGCCTTGTGCTTTAGATTGTTGTCATGTTGTAACGTTCAACTTCCAGGCTGATGAGTGCAAATTTTCCCCCAGTATTTTCTGATAACATACTGCATTCTTCTTGCTATCAATTTTGACCAAGTTTCCTGTGCCTTTGTAGCTCAAACATCCCCAAACATCAGTGATCCACCTCCATGTTTGACAGTAGGTGTCATCATAGACCTTGTTGACTCCTCTCCAAATGTAATGTTTATGGTTGTGGCCAAAAAGGCCAAAGTGTAGAGTGTTAAGAGAAACGATGAGAGTACTGTTCCCTGAGGGCCCCCAGTGCTGCAGACCACCACCTCAGACACATAGTTGTGCAGCCTCACATACTGTGGCCTGTTGCTGAGGTAGTCAATGGTCCATGCAGCCAGGTGTCCGTCCACACCCGCTCCTTCAGGCTTCCCTCGCAGCAGTGCCGGCTGGATGGTGTTAAAAGCACAAGAGAAGTAGTGCTTCAAGCGGTCTCCTCAGCCACTTTGACAACGCTGTCATCTGCTTACTGCACCAGGCAATGACTTCATTGCCTGGTGCAACAAAATTGTTTGACAACAAATGGCTTTACCCAACCACTAACTATGAGTGAAAAAAGTTTATTGTGTTATCATTCAAATACCCTATAAAATGCCCCAAAAATAAATCACAAATTCTGCTCACCTGTAGCAAGAATACGGCCCATGCTCAGTTTTAGACGCAGAAAATGTCATTCATGTTTTTTTTCCCGTCTAGATTGGGCTGCTGCAATGGGCATTTTTACAGGTACAAATCAGTGGGTAGAGCGGCCGTCCTTTGACTGGTGGGTGGACGGTTCGATCCCCGCTCAAAACATCCCAAAACATTATAATATTCCACTCTCCCCCACATACTGTCGTTGTGTCCTTGGGCAAGACACTTAACCTACACTGCCTCCAGTGAAGTTCTGTAACACTGGTAAATAGCTTAATGTATGTAAAGCGCTTTGAGTGCCTACAAAAATATATATATTTAAAAAGAAATTACAGCAGCTAGACACAAAAAAAGAAGTAGCATATAACTCTGATTAAATGGACCTGCACTGGCTGCTCATTGGTTTTAGGATTATTTTTAAGATTTTACTTGTTACTTTTAAAACCCCTGGGTACATAACAGAACTGCTGTTCCCATATGAACCAGTGCACAGCCTGAGACCTCAACTCAAGACCATGGGAGACCGAGCATTCTCTGTGTGGGCTATCTGGCTCTGGCTCTGGGATGACCTGCCCGAAGTAATCAGGCTATAAAACTCTGTAGTCTTTTAAATCTCTTTTAAAGACATATTTTTACAGAAATGCTTTTTTATAAAGTATGCTGCATTTGCTGCATTTTAGTCTGTTTTATCTGCTTTTTAATGATTTTTTTAAATTATTTTAGTTCTTTTATGCATTTTTGCTGTCTAATTTTATCTTGCTGTCTTCATTGTCATTGTGGGTGCTATGATTAATTTATTATTATTATTATTATTATTATTATTATTATTATTATTATTATTATTATTATTATTATTATTATAATAGCAACGTTCGGTGGTCTGTTACAACATCCAATAAGGACCGGCCTCAGATGAGGTCATTGTAGCAGAAACCAGATCTCCTCTGACTTTAACTGGGACTAACCCTCTCTGTTCAATTTAGGATTATTTATTATTGAATCTAAATGTGTTTCTAAAATGGTTAATACCTGTAAATTATAATCCTCCAGAATTTCAGAAATACTGTTTACTTAATTTTTTAAACTGCAAATATTAAAATTACCTATTTTACATTTGAAGACATTAATAAGAGAAAACATTTAAACCTAAATCAAAAGATTCAAAAGCAACATTATTATCAGAAAAGGTAAAAGTTAATTGTTGAGTGTAGTTTTCCTAATGGCATGGGTTGTTCTTGTTTCTCCGTCTATAGCTCTAAAGTACATTAATTACATCAATTCCCACTCCTTTTACCTGGGATGAGCAATGAATGTGTAACCATGAGGAAAATGTGCAGTGAGCCTCACAGAGCTCTGAATATTGTGCTTAGATTTGGAAACTGAAACAGGTCAGAGGCTTGGCAGCACCAAACCTTTCCTCACCCAACTGCTGTCATATATATATTCAGATAATTTATTGCCATGTTTCCACTGGGTCAGTATGGCACCGTTTGGTTTGCCCTGAAGAGGCCTGTGTTTCCCATGCACTGTGTCCTCAGAGTGGTGTTTTCTACGTAAACACAACTGTTGCATCAGTGCTGCACAAGTTGTATTTTTTACATGAGAAATTAGATTTTGAACCTAACTTAGATGCTTTGTCATTAGTGACAATAAAGAATAAATTGTTGTGTATAGCAGTGAGGGGCTGCAATAAACAGAAGGACATTGCTTTTTTTTTACTCTATATTCAGAGTGCAGCTACAGTTTTAGGGACTTAAGGTTATATTCTCCCTGTCTTTAATGAAACATAGACAGTGAATATATTTTTGATAAAGCGAGAACAGTATGACAACTGACTCTGTTGGCCTACTTGGCTTGTCAACAATAAATAAACAGCAGCCAAAGAAATAGTGTATGAACATGTGTGAATGTGATGACACAGAGAGCAGGAGAAGGAGGTGACACACACCTGTCCACTCACTCAGTGGAGCAGCAAAGGATCTGGGTGAAAAAAAGAACGTCTCGTAGCCTAACTCAATTCCCATTGTTCGTCTTAATGAGCCATTCAATACATTCATGGCATCCTCCTCTAAACGCTGTGAAGTTTGGAATTACTTTGAACAAAATAATCATCTTATTGTGTACAAAATTTGCAAAATGTTCTGTGGGTGAAATTTGTTCTGTGACGTTGGTCCCATTTTAATCTGTTTATCTTTATTGGCTAAACAACAACATACAACAAAAAAACAGTGATTCACCCTCAGCTGTTACGCCACAGAGAGGCGGCCGAGCAGGTAGACACAGCTAATAATCTCTAAAGCGATCTAATTGTTCACTAATAACTTCTTAAAGTCAAAGCAAAGAGAAGTAATTTGCCTTTTATCAGCGACTGCAGGGCTTTTCCAGTGAAGCACTAAAGTCTGTGGCTCCCAGAGGAACAAGGCTCAGGATGTACAGCCCCTAGCTCCTGACGGGACTGTGTGTAATCTGGGTTTAGATAATGTCAAATGAGAGGAAATACTCCTGAATATTTATGAGAAGAGTTCTGGCCTCAGAGGCAGGAAGCTGTCTATTCTCATCGTCATCTCTTGAGAATAAACCAAGAAAAAAAGAAAATAGAGCAGAGTCTGGGTTCAATCTGAGCCGAGAACCAAGACAAAGACCAGAGAAAAGCTAAGTTTCTTAGTGTCCCATTTCTCCTCCACCAGAAATAATGCAAAAGTGCGACATACTATAAACACGACACACTGTGAGCCAGAAGTAATTAAACAAAGAGTAACGAAGCACAATGTGAAATTTGGATAAACATGTGGCATTTTAAACACATACTGTTCAGTCTCTCATACTGGAAGGAAGAGTTCGTTATGCACATTATTTTCACAGTTATTGAGCTAATATGTCATGAAATTTAGTAGAAATAATATCCCTGAGCTTTAATCTGAAATATGTTCATTGTCCAGTCACTAAAGCAGTGTGTAGTGTTTTATAAGTCTATAATTGTAAAATATAGAGATATAAACATGACTGATTAGATCCTGGAACATTACTCTGTCTGGTCACTCAGTAGGACGCTCAAAGCAGTACAGTAAAAAGTGTTTTTCATTTCTCTTATTAGCTTCATGTTTAGCACTGATAGGGTGTAAAATGCAATATGGATTTATAAACTATACACTGCATCTACATGGATGAATAATGACACAATTACGCCATCTATAGGTGCCATGAATGCATTACTAGAGCACCTCAATCAAGACTAAGGGCACATCTCATTGGCCTTATTTTGGCCTTATTTTGCCTCCTCGTTTCCTTCACCTGTGTTTTCTCAACATAATATATGATATATAATATAATATATACATAATATTTAACCTTTACTTATCCAGAAAAGTCTCACTGAGATTACACATTTCTATTGCAGGTGAGTCCTGGCCCAATGAGGGGGGGGCAGGTGCTATTGTACGGGACAGGAGAGGAGAGAGGAGACAGGAGAGGAGAGAGGAGACAGGAGAGGAGAGAGGAGACAGGAGAGGAGAGAGGAGACAGGAGATAACGGGCGGGAGTAGCTCAGTGGGTAGAGCAGTTGTCCTTCACTATTGTTCGATTTCCGCTCTCCCCACAGTTCATACTGTTGTTGTGTCCTTGGGCAAGACACTTAACCCAGCTTGCCTCCAGTGGCTGTAACACTGGTAATTACTGTAGAACAATATAAGTCACTTTGGATAAAACTAAAGACAGGAGAGGACAGGACAGAGGACACAGGAGATAACAGAGGAGACATTAATGATTTTCCTCTTCATTAACAAAGTTCACATTCATTCTGACCTTTTCTATTTGTCAAAAGTGAAGAACATTTGCTAGAGCTTTAAATCTTAAATGAGTACTTATCAAGTTTGCAGGTGTTCACAAAACAAATGTTAGCGCAGTAATAACCATTTTTTTTTAATCAGAAAACTCTTTAAGGTCACATATAAATTGCTTTAGACCAGGTTACTTATGGCTTTCTTAAACAATAATGTCAAATGCTGTCAGACTTTAGTGTTAATGTTTGTCCTGCAAAACAAGAATTGCAACAGCAAATAAATAATTACGTTTTATTTCATGTCTTTCCAGGTGGTATCAGTTGAAGTGAAAAATATCACTTCTGCTTTTATTGCACAGAGTTCGACCAAATGTTAACAAAAGGCCTACAGCATGAGTCTTGTACAGTTGTCTCAAAAATACAGGCAGAGAAAATATGCCATCTGAGCATTTCAGTAGTGTTTCATAAATAGACATCATTCACTTCTCGCGTTATGTACAGACCCATAACTCAAAACTTTTATGTGACCCCCTTATGTTTAGCATTACACTCTTTACAATCAAGATATTTACAGTCTTCAGGCAGAAATCAAACTCATATTTACATTCATACACAAAATACACAACAGAAATAATACATATAAATAGTTTCTTTCAGTATTTTCAATGGCACAGCATAACATAATATTAAATATGTAATTACTTCCATTGATAACAACCATTTCTTTAAAGGGAGCAGAGAGTGTGGGGGGGTAGTGCTTTGAGTTTTAAATGAGATAAGTATGTAGACACTGGTCAGTGCATAGTTTAAACTCAGCATTGTGATTAATGTGCAAGGTCCAAAATCCAACATAGCCGTCCTGATGAAGCAGCTGGTGAAGACAAAGTTCAGTTGGGAAGCGCACTGTAAAGGCTTGGCGGTTGTGTCAGACATTGCCACATTGACCCGGCAACATCACACAATTTTACACTTACAATAAATCAACCGTATAATGTTAGAACTAGTTCTGGTAGGGCCCTCGCTGCCTGCAGTAAAACCAGTGCATAACCTTCTTCTTAGTAGCTTTAAGATACAACACTAGCCACTCCAGAAAAGCTATGGGATTTCTTTTTCTCTGTGGATTCTGTAAAATTTATTTAAAACCTTGTGTTACTTCAACTGTAACATACCTAAACTCCCATTAGATTTGGTTTAGATTTTATGTAAAGACTAAAAGCAATAATGCACGTAAATAACAATGATTACTAGATCTCCATTTTAACAGCAGTATAGATCTGGTCAAACATATTAACAAGTTATGTTAACAAAGGAGAAAAGTTCATTTCTAATGTATACATTTTTATATATAAATGAAAAAAAAACTTTAGAACCAGTCTACACTCAAGTGAATATATTGAAGTTATTAATTAGTTATGATGTGGTAACAGGTTGTAAAACAGAAAATAGAGCACTGGCAACCTGTTCTTGCCAAATAAGCCTTGTTTTCACTGAAGCGGTAGGGTACAGGTCGGAGATGTGTCCAGAGACAGACGTCTGCTGCAGAAACAGAGATGTCACACAAGATTTTTCTTTATAAAACCTTTCTGAAGTGCACTTTTTGGATGAGTTGACAGTACTAAATCTAAAGACGAGACTAAATCATTGTGTATCCTCTGTGTGAGAGGCTGTAGTAAATAGAGTGTTTCCGGTTTATTCACAGCTTTCGGAACATTAAATCATAGAGCTGCACCAATTTCTTCTAATTCAGTGACTCACTATTTAATACCATCTAACATCATCAGCTTATGCTTAATGCAATGTAGACCATAAATGCAAAGTTCAACTTCACTGTCTACAATCAAAAACAGTTGTTGCCCTCTTGGAATTTCAGTTTCATTTGGGAAAAAAAGAAAGAAAAAAAACATTTCTGTTTAACGTTTTTTCTTTCTCTTCTCGCTTTCACTCAAGTGAGGATTATCTATCGCCCAATCAACCGACAGCTGTCTGCAAATGTAAGAGGTCAACACACTTGGGACCTGGAGGCCAATGCTTACCCAAAAGAGCTATGGTGCTTTTTGGTTTTTGGAAACACTTCAGACCCGTTTTAATAATGGAAACTTACCCATACGAGCCCAACCTGAACTGTACCGCTTTAGTGGAAACAACGCTGAAGTGAGGCCACCGTGAAATAAATATGGGATCACAATTTGGCGAGCGACAGTTCACCGTTGCGTGTTATTCTGTCATAAAGCCTATTAATGATGTACACAGTTTACTACCCGATTAGATCAAATATAAACTTTGAATAAACTTGATATAAAAGGAAGATTTGATGTAAAGTAGATACATAAAATTATTATTAAATTATTTTTGTTTTGAAGTTTGAGATGTTTTTCGGGAGAACATGATCACACCGTCCAAGATCATAAAAATTTGTCAAATTTAGCAGAATGTTTTTGAAAAAAGGATGCAGATATGTGGTGTATTTCCCGGTGTGTCCTGGTTAGAGGGCACCAGTGAGGCACATAAAGATGAGGACGTGCAGAGTAAGCAGGTACGCCAGGAAAAAGTATCTGGAGCGAGCCCGACCCGTCAGCAGTCTGGAGAAGTACAGGCTGCGGCCGCGGAGCCACCGTCGACAGGTTGCCATCCCACCTTTGACCTGCACATGACAGATGAGGTTCATACAGGGGATTTTTGGGGTGTTCATATTTGAATGAATGAATAAATGACATAATTTTGTTTAAACATGTAAAAAGTCATTGCTGTTGATGCCACAAAACTGAGATAAAAGATGCAGATGCATATATGATTAAACATGCACCTTTCTGGAGATCAGAGGCTGGTTTGGGTTAAGACTGAGAGCTTCCCACTCATCCTCTGCTTCCATCTCGATGCTGAAGTCTCTCTGGTTTTCTCGGGAGATATGGCTGCACAGAGACGTTTGTATGAGATGACATTCACTCCATGTATTTTTAGTTAAGTCAGCTCCAATGAATGAGTTTCTTACCTTTTGGCTCCGTCCTCAGCAATCCTCAGAGCCTCCTCCGCTGCTTCTCTTCTGACTCTCTCTTCTGCAAAGCTCTGCTCCAACTCCAGCAGCCTGTAGCACAACAAAAAAGGTATAAAAACCCAGACTGGTATTTTTTTTTATTTTTATTTTTGTCGTTTTATTTTATCTAAGGGAGGATCTTAGAACATAGTACTTTAACTTTAATAGCACAATTTATTTTTTTAACCATACAGCAACTGTCAAATTTTGGTGATTGACAGGTTTGAAGTCCTGCCCCGTTGAATTACAAAGCATTAGGGCTACATTTATTCAGCCCAGAGGCAGAGTTTGGAGGAAAAGCTGACAGACAGTATTATGAAATTCAATTAGCATTACTTGATGCACTTGGCATTAGTAGAGCTTCACACTCATAAAGTCAGCCCAATATCTCCCTCATTCCATTTTTGATCCCTACGTCTGTAATTACTTTTGCCGTCTTTACCCAAGTGTTTGTGCAAAAACAGTTGCAGGATACAGTGAAAGATAATCTCATTATTTAGCCTTCATCATTTCTGAGCACTTACATGTGTCCTAAATGTGTTGTTATTGTAAGGTGAAATAATGTTTGCTATTTCTTTATTTCTTGGACCACCCACCTGGAGCTGGGCAATAGAGTTTTAATAGATTGATATGCATTAATTGTAATTTGCCTGTGTCACCTCCTCTTAATTGACACTATCCTGCCTCTGTCCGTCTGAGCAGAAGCAGGAGTCAGCACAGCAAAATGTTAACAAACCCTCAAACCTGAACATATAAGTAGTAAAACTGAAGTTTTGGCTTTCTTAAGAGAATATCTACATGTACACTATTATTAGGCAACTATTAGTGTGCAGAATTATTATGCAACTAAATAAAAAAACAATGACTTTTCCATCTCACTTTTATTTTCACCTGTTAAATAAACAAACTCAAAATTTTCAAAAAAAAAAAAAAAAAAAAAAAAAAAAAACTATTCAGTGACCGATATAGCCACCCTTCTTTTTAATAACAGTCACAAGCCTTCCATTTACGGAGTCAGTCAGTTTCTTGATCTGGTCAGAATCAACTTTTTGTGCAGCCTTTCTTACTTCGGCCATGTCTGAGAACTGAACACCTCGTACTTCTTGACACTCCAGGTCGGTTGCAGGTGTGGAATATGGCAGCACTGGAGGATAATGGGTTCCTGGTATCTTCACGTTTCATTCTTCTCAAATCTTTGGCGGTTAAGTTTCTTGCGACCCTGTTGACTATTTGCTACAAAAAGTTTGATGGTTCTGTGGTCACGGCCCAATATCTTAGATATTTTAAGAGTGCTGCATCTCTGTGAAAGACTTTTTTTTTTTTTTTTTTTTTTAGAATTTTTGACTTTTCAGAGTCAGTTAAATCTCTTTTTTGGCCCATTTTTCCTGATGAGAAGAATCTGCCTAATAATTCTGCACACCTTGCTATAGGGTGTTAATCTCCTTAGGCCACACCTTCCTCGTTACACAAATACACGTCATGCATTAAATCCAATAAGGATTCAAGTTTATACAGCTTGGAGTTGGAAATTATGGATTAAATGATAAAATGGTCAAAATAATCACTTGCCTAATAATTGTGCACACAGTGTAAAGAAAAATCTGAGAAAAAAAAGATTAAGATGTACTGTATATCTCATACTAATTTTTAGTCCTAATGGCACAGATCTACACCCACCTGTCTCTGAGCTGAGTGGCTTCAGTTGTTTCAAGGATCACAGACTCACTGCTTCTCTCCTGAGGGGCTCCTGGGGCCTCCTCAGCATACACTGCTCCCTGCAGAAAACCAATCTTTTAGACAATCCAGGAATTTTAAAACCTGGCAACACTCTGTGTCAATGTGTAGCTTTGTTTGGTGCGTTTACCTGTGTCTGAGCCTGGACTTGTGTTTCGAGCCAGTTACAGCGGTTCTGAGTGTCGCGCAGAGTTTGAGAGACTGTCCTGAGCTGAGCAGCGACTGTGCCTTTTTCCTCCACTGCCTGCTGCAGCTGGTGGGAGGTAAACATAGTTCACAGGATAAATGGTGATGTTTGTACATACAGTATTTTATTTCAGATAAAGCTTGACATATACATTCAAGATCAAAAAGTCCTGTTTGTGAAATAAAACAAGTTTGGCTTTTAAAGATTAGCAGCCTAATACAAACACAAATATTTCAATGAAATAACCTATAACGCAGTACTTAGGCGATACTGGCCTGTTGAATTTGGGCACATTTAAAGCCCTTGCACAGCAGCAGTGTTAATTTTGTTGACTATGGCGAAAATATTTTGTCAACAAAGGATTTTTGTGGACGAAAACAAAACTAAAACTAAATAAAAAAGACTTCATAATGACTAAATAGATGGACAGCTTTGTAAACAAATAAAAGACAAGACAAAAACAACTTGTGAGGAAAACCAGTCAGGAGAAGGGAAAGATAAAGTGGTACGGGCGGGACGAGTCAAGAAGTCAATCAAAGCCTTGTTGTTATGCGGCAGTGCCGAAAAGTTAACCAGAGTCACAAAAAGACAACAGAGCAACAAACTGTTAGCATTAGATCTTTTGGCAATTTCAGCTTCTCAAGCTTTTGCAGAAAGATGCTTCTCATCTTTATTTTGAGCCTCCATCTAAATACTCTGAGTTTGAGTGTCCTTGCCTTAGTGTTAAACTGGTGGATATACTGGTCTCGCTGGTGGATCTCGAACAAGCAGCGTTGCAGATCTTGGTGCAGACGTATCCTCTCTTTTTCCAAATGACTCACCGTCTCCTCCATTCCACTCTGAATCAGCAGGACAACACAAATAACAGAAAACACTCATTTACAAGGGGTTTCTTATCCGTTTTGCTTATTTTGATCACAAACTTACAGTGACTGGATGCATGTCCCTTGTCTCTTGGCCTGACCTACTGAAAACAACAGATTTAAATGAATAAAGACTAAAAATTTACATAAAATCATGTAAAAACTGTTTTTTTTTTCTTTTCAAATAAATGTGTTTTTTGCACTTGTTTATTTTGCATGGACACAATGTTAGAAACCTATTTAAAATCAACTTATTGGGTCAGTTTAAAGCAACTCTGTGACCAGGCACAGTACCATGTTACAAGCACATATCTGACCAAGGAAAAACAAGGTTGCACCATTTATAATCAAACTCAGTTTAGTGAAACAGACTTTACCAAATGGAACACAATTTAACGAGTCTGGGTCTAAAAGAAACTATATTGAAATAAATTTAATCTTTTTAAAACATGCACATTTATTAAACATCATGGTGATAAAAAACACAAACTCCCATTGCTTTTCCACCGGTTGCTGTTTTACGGTGTAACCAAACTTAGTGGTAGATGCACTGTGTTGTTAACAGCATCGCTTCGTGTGAATAGCTGATATAATAATTGATGGTACCTAGGTTTACCTTACTGAAAGTTTAAAATGTGGTCAAGATTTTTGGTTAAAGCGGTTTAAATATAATCTCAGTTGGAACTGGGTTTGAATCTTGGTGCACTGAAAATGTAAGTTAAACCATGATATAAACTGGGTTTCTTGTGGCCCACAAACAAACAAATCTAAATCCTTCCAACAAGATGTCGCTTATTTAGCCTTTACCTTAGAGCAGTCATTTCATCCTGGGAGCTGCCAGATTCTTTTTCAACATCATTCAAAGTCTGCCTTGCTTCCTGTAAAAACAGTGAAAAAAACCACATTATTCACCACCCGTTTACATTACAACCCAGAAATGCAGAAATATAGAAATGAAATAAACACAACACCCAGGCATCACAACAAAGCCATTCCTTGAGATGCAAGCTCATGTCCAGACTAATACGTTTTCATTTCAAAATGCATTACTTACAATACAATTAGCAACTACAAAAAGCTTCATTTTGAACCATTCAAATGAAAAGAAAAGGCTGCAAACATGGTTTTAGATTAAAAAGTTCAGACTTTCACCTTTTGATGAAAATGTAATGCATTTCTCGGCTGACTGTTTTGACTCGTATTGAGGAAACAATACATTCTTTGGTGATTGGTCAATATCCATATCATACAACATGAGTTCCTGCCTCATTATAGTATATTATATTATGTTTAAAGTGCTAATAATGTAATTTTAACCTTATTCTCATTATTCAAAGCCAAAATAAAATGAAAACACATTAGAATGGATATAGCTTAAGGCAATGCCATGTTATGGATGTAGATGAAAACTCTGATCCTGTATATCACAAACAAAATAAATGCTAAAGAAATGCAAAAACTATAACTAAGCATCAGCCCAAGCATAGGAAAGCAAATGAAATGACCACAGCCAACGAACCCTAATAATGAACCCTAATTATGCATGCCATTTAAAAACAAAATGCAAAAAATTATTGAAATGAACCGAGCAACAAAATAGCCTGGCCAGCCAGCTAACTTTTTTATTTATTTATTTTTTATTGTTGACCAAGATTTAATCTGGTCTTTGTGGATATGAGTTGGATTTGTACCCAGATTAAACTGCCTCTGCAAAAAAACTGCTATTTTGAATAGGTGTAATTACTCCAAAAGAATAACTAACAAAATTAGTGCAAAGGGAAAGGGTTCTAGACCCTTTAAAGTGATTGGGCATGGCTGGCCAAGCTAGAGAGACAAGCAAACCGAATATGGTCATAGCTTATGACTTACCAGCTCCTTATTTTCGAGCTGGAAGGCACTGTTTTGTGATCTATCCACACTCATGAAAGTGGCAGCCTTTTTACTGGAGCCTTGCTTGACTTCAAACACTCTTTTGGCCCCTGCAAGCTCATCTATGAGTCTATCACGATCATTTTGGAGGCTGGCCATTGATCGGGAAAAGGCAGAAATCTGTCGGCAGTAGGTGTCGTTCTCCAGCGCGACATTTTTCAATTCCCGCTCCTTTTCTGACAATGCCTTACCGAGCTCGTCCACCAACTTGGTCAGCTCACTTTGTACGTCGTTAGACTCTAATGCTTTGAGTTTATGAACAAGGATGTCCCTCTGTTTAGCAGACATAGCCAGGTCTGAAGTGGTGTCCTGAAACTTGTGCTCCATCTTGGTTAAGGTGGCTTGTGTCTCTCGAAGCTCCTCGTCGTATCTTTTTTGCAGAATCTTGAAGTCCTCGATAAGCTGGTCGCGGTCGTTCTGCAGAGCGGCCATTGCTTTGCACAGAGAGTCATTTTGAGTTTTTGCATCTGTGCTCTGAGTTCTGGCCTCTGATAGCTGTTGCTCCACCTCAAGTAAATCTTTTGCAAGCTCTGCCACTCTTTGATCTGAAGTCTCTCGCTCAGTTCTCATCACATTCACCTCACGCTCAAAGTTGTCCAGCTCGCTGTTGTACTTCTCCTCAGCTTCAGACAGTTTAGTGTCCGTCTCAGTTTCTAGCTGTTGCAATTTGTCCTTGAGTTCATTGCATAAGTTTTTTTCAAAGAGGAGTTTTTGTTGAAGATTGTTACACTCGGCTGCTTTGGTTGCTACAGCGTTTTGCAAATCAGCGATCACTCTTCCTTCATTTGTTATCACTCTTTCATCTTCCAATTTTTCAATCTCAGCTTTGAGTTTGGAAATCTCAGACTTTAATGTGCCGTTTGTCTCTTCTACTCTTTCCAGCTCCAAAAAAGTCTTGCGATGTCGCTTTTCTGCAGCAATCTTATCGTTTTCAAGAGTTTTGATTGCATCTTGTTGTTTCTTCAGCAATATCTTTAACTGGTTGTCCTTCAAAGAGAGAACCTGATTCAAATCCTCTCTGTAGCGAATGAGTTGTGCCCTAAGCATAGCGTTCTCTGAATTAAGATCGTCCATTTGATGAAGCAGTTTTCTTATTTCATGTTTAAGACCTTTAGTTGCTCCTTCTCCTTCACTGGATCCTTCTTTAGCTCTTAACTGACGTTTTGCTTCAAGAATTCGGTATTCAGACATTAGTCGCTCCCTTTCGCTCTGCAAAGACACCAGTGAGTTTTTGAAGGACTCCATTTTGGCCGCCATGTGATCTTTTTCCTGAATAGTCTTTCCAACCTGAATCTGCAGATTTTTGACTTTAACTTCAAGACTTCTAAGCTCCTTATTGGACTTTTCCCTTTGGTAGCGGGCTGATGTTAACCTGTCTTCATAAACTGATATCTGGGAGCGGTAATTTGACTGGAGTTGTTCAAGATAACCAGACATTTGTCCATCTTTACAAGACAACAAAGAGGAGATCTCAGCGTTTTTGCTTTGAAGTATGTGTTTTAGCTGCAGAGAAATGCCTTCTTGCTTCTCAAATTCTGTCTGAAGCTCATCAATTTGAGCCTGTAGTGAGTGCATTTGAGCATCGGAGTCTGCATACAATTTTTCACTTTGCTGGAGCTTGAGCTGCATTTGTGAAATCACCTCGTCCTTGTCAGCTAGCTGTTTGTTCAACATGTTTTTGTCTTGCTCTATTCTTTCGACTTGTGCGGTCAGTTCTTTCACCTGCTCGCTCAACTTCTCCAGTGTTTCATTTAGCTCTGTGTTGCTTGCGCTCATAACAAATATCTGTCGTTGATGCGCAGCGGCTGCCACTGAATACTCATTGAGCGTTCTTTCCAGCCTTGACTTAGTCACACGTAGTTCATTCACCTCTCTGTCTTTTGTTCTCATGTCTTCAAGGAACCGCTTGATCACAAAGCCCTGTTCGAGCAGCTGGTTATCTTTTTCATGAAGGGCTTTTTGATACAAACCATTCCATAGTTTAGTAGCATCTGCTCCTTGAGGAGAGGATGTCAAAGCTGTTAACTTTGCTTCATTTGTTTCCACTGCTCGTTTTAGAGTGGTAATCTGGAGATCTTGAGAGTCTATTTGCTGCTGCAGTTCATTCACCTTTTGGCTTTCTCCATTATTCAACATCTTAAGATCTTCAATATGTTGTTGCAAAACTTGATTCTCCACAAAGAAATGTGTTTCTTCAACAATTGGCAATGTTTTCTTGTTATCTCTTTTCTGACAATTCTGCGACAATTCAACAGCCAGCTTGTCTCGTTCAGACTGAATATTCAAAGCCCTTTGTTTGGCCTCACCCAAGAGACTCTGGGTTGTAATCAACTCACTTTCCAATTGTTTACTCCTCTCTTCCAAGAGGGCTATCCTCTCTACACGTTGCTTCAACTCTTTTTCTGAATGTTCACAGGCCGACTGGGAGGTTTTAAGAGAGCTTTGTAAGTCCAATATTACTTCTTGGTATTTGATACAATTTTGCTGCAGTACAATTATCTCTTGGTGCTTCTCTTTGAGCAACTCCCGCAGCTCTTTTTTGACATTCTTGGTGCCCTCGTTGCCTCTTTGCATCGTCTTGAGTTTCTCCTCAAACTCTTTTACCAATTTAAGTTGCTCTTCTTCTTTTTCTTGCCGTATCTTGTTGCTCATATCATTGCTGGCCTTTAGCTGAGATGACAGGTGTGCCTTCTGACTTTGCAAAGTACTAACAGACTCCATTAGTTCGTCGATTTTTTCAGAGTTTTTGAGAATGATCGTTTCCAAGTATTCATTTTCATTTTTTACTTTGTCAGAAATTTCTTGAGCATTTTCAAGCTCCTCTTGCAGAAGAGACTTATCATCTTCCAAGATACGAACTTTCTCACTGAGGCCAATTGTCTCTTGGCGGTGTTGAGTGATAATGTCATGGAGCTCTTGGACGGCTTCATCTTTCTTTCCAAGTTCCAGTTCATGCTCATTTTCTATCTTGTCAATCTGTTCAGTCAGCTTTTGCTTCTCTTTTTGAAGTAACTGACAAATTTTAAGCTGAGCACTAAGTTCTGTCTTTTGGGCTTCAATTTGAACTGTAAGAGAATTACTCAAACGGAGAGCATCATCCAATTTCCCCTGCATATTTTCAGTGTAAGAATTTGAATCTAACTGCTTCTTTTCTAAGGAGCAGTTGGTTTCTTTGAGTTTTTCTGCCAATTGCTGATTTTCCGCCTCCATTTCACCAACCTTTTTTCTAAGATCCTCTGACATCTCCAAAAGTCTTACAACCTCAGCTTCTAAATGTACAATTTTCTTACCCTCTGCTTCTAGCTCTTTAATTTTCAGTTTTTTATCTTGGGAAATTATTTGCAAACTCTCTTTCAGCGTCTCATTTTCTCTTTCCATCTCTCTAACCTGCCTGTCTCGATTCTCCAACTTTGTTTCATGTTTGTGGACTTTCAAAATGGCTTCTTGACGTTCTCTTTTAGCTTCTTCCAAATGTTGCCTCATCTTGTCCATTTCGCTGCTGACATTTTCATAAGCTTGTAGAAGAGACTCATACTCTTGTTTTAATTCAGAGTGCTTTGACTTCCAATCGGACAGCTCCTCTGTTTGAGAATCTTTAAGCGACTCCAATTGGCACGAAAAGGCTTGCTTCTGTTGGGTTATGTTCTCGATAGTCTGTTTGAGGCTTTCACAGGCATCATTCAAGCTACAATTATCATTAAGTATACTGTCAACCTCAGCACTCAGACTGTGTTTTTCCACAGTAAGTGTTGCCACAGAAGTTTCCAGGTCTGAATTCTGATGTTTTAATTTAAAAACTGAGGATTCAAGGACACAGAACTCGACCTGTTTTTCTTCATACTTAGAAGAAAGCTTTTCTAATTCCTCCTTGAGTGCAGCATTGTCCTTTTGAAGCTCCTTCCTAGAAACCAATGCAGCCTGAAGTTTCTTAGTTAGGAGCCCTATTTTGCTTTCTTGAGCATTCTTTTTGGTGGCATCTTCACTAGACTTTTGTACCTTATTAATCTCAGTTTTCATTTTCTCAATTGCTATGTCATGCATTTTCATTTGTTGCTCTAATTGTAGTTCAAGGGAAGCTATTAGTTCCTGTTTTTCTAAAAGGTGGGCCTGCAATTCCAACATTGCATATTCTTTCTCAGTTAGCTTCACTTCAAAGTGGGCCATTTCAGCTGTTCTTTCTTGAAGCTGGACATTTTGTTTTTGGGAATCATTCAGCTTCGTATTAAGCAAGGTTATCTCATCTTCCAGTTTGTCAACTAAACCTAATGCATTCTCTTTTTGTTGCTTTTCCAAATCGAAATTTCTCTGTATTTGAGCACAATCTTGATTTACTTCTTCAAGTTTCTTAGCTACGAGGTCTTTATCTTTATTAAGGCTCAGCTGCATTTCCTCAAAGCTTTTCTGAAACAATAAAATCTCTGAGGCTTTCTGTGATCCTAGTGCAATTGCTGTCTCAAGCTCCATTTTTAGCTGATCACATTTCTCCAAAAGCTCTTTATTTTCCTGGATTATGATATGATACTTGTGTTTATTCTCCTTGAAGCATTGCTCTATTGCAGATTCAGATGACTGTTTTTCCTGTTCACACTGAAGCTCTAGGATTTTAAAATCGTCCAGGTATTTCTGCGCATTTTCAGTTTTGATTTCTACTTCCCTTTGAGCTTTCTCCAAATCATTTTGTAGCATTAGAAGTTTAGATTCCAAATCCTCTACTTTCTGCTTCATAGTAATAAGAGCCTGTTCCTTATTGGCCATCTCGAAACACATGCTTTCCACATTAGATTTGACCGTTTCTAGTTCAGTTTGTGCTTTTGACAAAAAATGGCACTGGCTTTCTTTCTCTGCTAGAGACATTTTCAAGTCTTGCAAAGCTTTATCCCTCTCCACAAGCAGTTGTCTGAGTGTGTCAAGTTCATCTAAATAGGACAAAGAGGTTTTATGGAGTTCCTCCAATTCCTGTACTTTTTCTTCAAAATTTAACTGAACAGCATTCAGCTCATTTGTCTGCTGACACTGTTGTTCAAGAAGAGCTTTGTAGTCGTCTTTTAATTCAGCAAGCTCTTGCCTGAGCTTCTTCTCGCTCTCCTGGGCTTTTTTCATTGTCTCTTTGCGTGAGAGCAGAGCGGCCTGGTCCTTTTTCTGCAGCATAGCTTTATCGAGCTTCAGCTGAGCCAGTTCGCTTTCTAACGCGACAAAAGAGGCAGAAGAGGCAGTGGAGGTGGGCTCCTTTTCATCCTGACAGGTCTTTATTTGATTCTGAAGCGCCTCTATTTTTAGCATCCAGCTGCTTTTCTCTCGCTCAAAGCCATTTTCTTTTTCTGTGAGACTAGCTTGAATTTGCTCGATACAAGAGTTTTTTTCTTTCAGATTTTGAATTGAGTCAGCTAACCACAATTCTTTTTCATTTAGTGTTGCTTGTAAAATTTGGTTTTCATTCATAAGCCGCTCACTCTCTGCTTTATATTGAAGATGCTCTTCCTCTTTTTTCTTAAGTGCAGTAACATTTTCTTGATACATTTTTTCTGAGGCTTGTGCTTGGTTCTGTACTTCTTGTAGTTTATCATTTAACAGTGACACTTGTCTTTTATTGCTAACATTTTCCTCATTTTGGCTTTCATAGTTTTCAAGTTTTTTCATTAAATCTTTTCTTACGACAAGAGCATCTTGAAGCTTCTTTTTCATTGCATCTTTTTCTCTAGCTAACTTGGCTACGTCACTCTTTAACTCATCATTTTTCTTACAAATCTCACAGATCTCCAAGTTCTTTGTGTCAATTTGACTTGTCATTTGTGCTATATCCATTTCAAACAATTGAGAAATATTTTTACACTTTTCCATAGAGGTTTTAAGTGCATTTTCTACTGTTTCTACCCGTTCCTGTAAAGAGCTATTCTCTTCTGTAAGTCTGACTCTTTCATTTGCAGCCGACTCCATTACCTGGGCTATGGACGTGTCTTTATCCTTCAACTGCTGACTAAGTCCAGCCAGTAATTGCTTTTGCTGAATTATCTGAACGTTCAAACAGCTGATATACTCCTCTTTTGGTTGCACTTCACTGTGTAAAGAAGAATATTTGACAGTAGCTTCTTTTACTTTTTCTGATTCTGCATTGAGTTGTGCTTGCAAATGGTTTACCGATTCTTGCAGAAAAGCAATTTGTTGGCACTTTTCAAGATTGGTCTTTTCTCCGTCATTAAATACGCTTTCTGTTCGTTTCAACTTTGCTATTGTTTCATTTAAGTTATTCTTCAAAGCATTTAATTCTGACTGATAATTTTGCTGTAGGTCTTTTATCAAGTCTAGCAAATAGGCACACTTTTCGTTTGAACCATCAAATGTATGTTTGTCAGCACTATCGTTTCTGACTGCAAGTTGTTGTAACTGGCTTTCCACAGTGTCTAAGGTCCGTTGCAAAGAACTATTGATATTATCTTTTTCCTGTACTGAGGCTAAAACATTTTCAAGCTGACGCTTAGACATTAAAGCCTCCATCTCTTTAGCCCTAAGCTGTTCTGACCCCTGCTTTACCGCAAAAACAGCTTCTGACAGCTTCTCCTGCAAATGATCCAAGTCTTCTTTCAAAGCACCAACTTTAACATCTTTACACTTGATTTCATTTTCAACACACACCAACTGCTCTGTGATCAGATTTTGATCTTGCTTTTCTTTATCTAAAACTAACAACCACTCTTTTTCAGAATCCTGCAAAATTTGTTCTAGCTTTTCAACGCTTTCTTTCAACTGTAAAATTTCCGCCTCTTTGGCACTAACCTTGGCTTGAAGTATCTCCTTCTCGGACACCAGTCTCTCCACTGTTTTGTTCAAACTCCTGGACTGCTGCTCCATCTGAATCTGCATTTCCTCATTTTGTCGCCATCTTTTCTCCAGCTCTTCCTTCTCTTCGACAAGTTTTCTAATTTTCTCTTGTAAATGTGCGTTCTCATTATTGAGAAATGTAATTTGCTTTAAGTGATCTTCTTTTGACAAACTAATCTCTGCCTGTAACTTCTTGTTGTGATCTTCTATAGTTTGGATTTGGGAGACCAATTGCTTAGCTTGGCTGGTGTATTGACTATTAATTGCATGAAGGGCCATTTCCCTTTG
Organism: Neodontobutis hainanensis; assembly: GCA_024349245.1. NCBI lineage: Eukaryota > Metazoa > Chordata > Actinopteri > Gobiiformes > Odontobutidae > Neodontobutis > Neodontobutis hainanensis. The sequence continues at coordinate 225,607 of JALDNG010000047.1, forward strand.
TTCAATGTTTTCTGTTAGCACATTCATTTGGGCTACCACCTGAAGATGTTGCAATTTCAGTCTTTCTATTTCAACTGTTAGCATTGACACATTACTCTGGTGAGATGCTAATGCTTCATCTTTTTCCTTTGCTAAAGTAGAGTTTAGTTCTTGTGCTGATTTGAGTTGTTGACCAATCACTGATAACTCATTCTTCAGTGTTTCTATAGTGTTTTGCGCATCTTGGTGTTTGCTTATACGGTCTTCTAGCAACTTGCGTAAACTGGACGTTTCATCTGCCTCCTGGGACAGCTGATTTCGGATGTCTTGCAACTCCTCTAAGTGAGCAGCATACTTCTCTTGTAGATTACTGAACGCACTTTGTGTTTCCTTTGCCGACTTACGAAGACCTTCACATTCACTTTGGAGTTGGGACACTAACTCCGTGCTTTCCGTGAACTGCATTTTGAAAAGATAAGCCTCATCTGCTTTTCTTTGTAAATCCTGAATTGTCTTTGATTGCTTGGATAAAATGGCTTCCTTACCTCCCAAAGCCTTTTGTAGGGTTTCCGTTTCCGATATATGGACCTGAAGAGCGCTGTTGAGCTTTGAAATAGACTCTTCGAGATGGGAAATTTGTTCTTTCAAGCCGTCGCATTCGGCCTCTTTGGCTTTTAGGTTTATATTAAGCTTCTCAACAGTGGCATATGAAGTGTTTTCATATTCAAGACTAGCTTTTTCTTTATTCTCCAAGGTAGTTTTTAATACAAATGACTCTGATATAAGATTGTCAACTTGTATTCTGAGTTCCCCAAGAGTCTTTTCAAGCTCAGAAACTTTCGTTACCAAATTTACATTTTCATTTGTTTTCCGTTTAAGCTCATCCTCTTGTTCAGTAATCCTACTACTCAGCTGATGGACCAAATCTTTCTGCTGTTTTAATACATCATAATTACCATGCATTGTTAAATTAAGCCTCTCTTTCTCAGCATTGAGTTCTTCTGCCAAAGCAGATATTTGTCTTTCTTTGTCGTTCACTGCTGTTTTGTAACTTTCCACTTCGTCCTGAACTTTTGACAAATTGGTCACTGTTTTTAGCAACTCTGTTTTTAATCTCTCATTCTGTTCATTCAGAACTTGGATGCTGTCCTCAAAATCTATCATCTTCGCTTTCTTTAGCTCCCCCTCTCGCACCAGCTGAACATTTTCCAAAGTGAGTTTCTCCAGACTAGCCTTCAAGTTAGCCAAGTCGGTCTCCATCTCTGCTGCATTTTCATTTATAGTGCTCAGCTGACTGCTGAGTGACAACACAGACTCGTTTCTCTTCTTCAGCTCATCTTTGTGGCTCTGAAGCTCACTGGTTATTGCTTGTAAAGTCTGGTCTTTTTGCTTCATGTCCTTTTTCATTCCCAGACATTCTTCCTGAAGCGAGTCTATATCTGCTTGCAGCTGTGAAATTATTTTTTTCTGTTGATCGACTTCTTTATGATAAGAGTCACATCTGTCTGTTTTCTGGTTGAGCATAGCGTCTTTGTCCATGAGGGCTGACTTTAGCACAGAGCCCTGTTTTTGGAGCATAGATACAGTATCTTCAAGTTGCAAAAGCTGGTTCTTCTGTTCCAAAAAAACATGTTCCTTCTCATTTATGGCCAAATTCAGTTGACTAACTTCAATTTTAAATTTATCAACTTCCTGTTGCAAACTTTGAACACACTGCTCCTTCTCCCTTAACAGATTTGAGCATTCATTAGCCTTCTCAGAGTTTAAGTTCTCATTTTGCTTCAGTGCTTTGTTCAGTTCAGTAACTAAGACTGTAAGCTCCTCATTTTCCTTATTTAACCCATCAATTACCTTCTGATTGTTTAACTTCTGACCTTCTAAGTCTGAATACCTCTCTTGAAGCAAACTATTTTCGGTATTTAGTTCAGACATTTTGTGGTCCAACTCTTCTTGAAGTCTCTTATTATGATCTGATAGACTGATGAGCTGCATATTTAAGCTTGCATGTTGTTCAGTGACCTCTTTCAATTGTTCCTCTACATTGGCAAGATTGCGTTCTTTGGATTCCACACTCTTACGAAGATTAAGATTTTCCTCCATTGCTGATTGGATAGCACTTTGTGAACTGATCAACTCTGTTTTCTTAGACTCTATTTCCAATTCAAGCTTTCCAACATTTTCCTCCATAGCAGTAAACTGAGCTCTTAGAGACACTACTAAATTGTTTGCGTCATTGATTTCCTTTTTATGTTTAGCATTCTGTTCTGTAAGATTTTGCAATATTTTTTCTTTAGCTTCCATTTGGCTGTGAAGATTAATGCATTCTTCTTTGAGTGCATCTGTCTCTTTTTGTAGTTTGGACACAATCATTTTCTGATCGGCAATCTCTTTCTGTAAACTTTCGCACTCTGTCTGCTTCTTTTCTAAAACGCTATGCTTTTGCATCGCTTCCGATTTCAGACTCCGCTCTTGTTCCTCCAGTACGACCAATGCGTCTTGAAGTTGCTTTTGCTGTTTTTGTAAAGTCTTTGTATTTGCTTGAAGATCGGAAACAGAACAATTTTTTTTCACCAAATCTTCCTCTAGCTGAGTCACTGTTAAACTCAAATTTGCCACTTTTTCTTGCAGTCGTGTTGCTTCCTCTTCTTTCTCTCTGAGTAACTGACCAAGATGACTACATTCCTTAGTTTTGGCAAGTAAAATCTCAGAGTTTGAATGTGTGCTTTGTTCAAGAACTCTATTTAAATCATTTGTTCGAAAAGTGAGGTCTTCTTTTTCCTTCATTAACATTTGAATAGTTGTTAGGTTCTCAGAATACATTGCGTTTATTTGGGTTATTTTTACATTTAAGTTATCTTTCTCAGCAGTCAGCTCTGAAATGGAGCTTACTTGTTGGATCATTTGTTGTTCAAGTTTCGCTTTCTCTTCAGTGAGGCACTGCACTTGCTTTTCCAGGTTATTTTTAAGTGCAAAAACAGACGCCACCTTTTCATTCAGCTGTTTTACATTCTCCATTTCTACTTTAAGCTCCTCAGTGGAACTCTTAAGTTTTTCTTGTAGCTGCCCTTTTTCTGTCTTCAAGTTTTTCAACAGGCTCTTGAGTTTGGACACATTTTCAGCTTTACTTTGAAGCTCACTGCTTATCTTTTGGTTAGTCAAATCCCTTTCTTGCAATTCTGAGCTATATTTTGTCCTCTCCTCTTCCATCTGCTTTTCTAACAATTTTATAATATCATGTTTTCCTTGCATTTCCAATCGAACTTGCTCCTCACTTTGCACTTGCTCCTCTAACTGTTTGGAGAGTGTTTGTACTTCAATATTGTACTTTTCTACTTTCGCTAAAAGAATATTCTGTTCATCCTTAAAGGATTTTAGTTCATTGTCATGCATGTGCTCTTTTTGTTTTAGCTTATCCTGCATTTCCTCCTTCAGCTGTGAAATTACTACTTCTGCCTCTTTCAGTTGCTGAGTCGATGATAACAATTGTTCCTTAAGTGAAGTTATGTGCGTTTCACATTCGGACAGATGGTTGCGATGGTTGACGGTCTGTTTTTGGACGTCCATTCGAAGGTCCAGAATTGTTTTCTTGTCTTCATCGACTTGTTTGATTAACTGTTCCAGCTCAGCTCCTTTTAAATTCCTTTCGTCTTTGGTTTTGTTTAACTCTAACTCGCAGTCTTTGAGTTTTTCAACTAGCTCAGAAATCTTGCCATTTAGAACTTGTTGGTCTGAACTCTGCGAATCTCTGAGGACCTTTGCCTCCCGTTCTGCCTTACTCAAAGCCTTTTCTACATGAAGCAGATTATCTTCTTTGAGCTTGATTTCTTGTTTCAACTCTGTAATCTGCTCGGAGTACTCAATCACATTACTCGACAAAGTTGAAATCTCTTTTTCTTTTTCACACAGTGTTTCTTTGAGATTGTCAATTTCCCGTTCGCAGCTTTGAAGATCATGAATAAGCTGAGCTCGTTCTTCCAGGTGAGCTGTATTTAATTTGTCCAATTCTTCGTTTGTCTGATCCAGTTCTATTTGCAAAGTCCCAATGGCCACCTCCTGTTTTTGGGCCTGTAAAAACAATAAATAAAATGTGAATTAAAGGTGCATTGCATGTATTGTGTTAAGAATATAGCTGACCAAATTCAAGCACATCAATCAAAACTAGGTTATCACAACAAAATATTTTGTTGTCTTGGAATAAAATGGCCACTTAAAACTCCAAAGAACCCAGTGGAAGTAGTTGGGCTGTGACGGTCGCCATGACAACCATGCCACCGCAGTGGTAAGTTTCAACTGGCGGTGACAGTACAAAATACAAAGATTTGTCGTATATAATTATGGTAATCATAACAATTGCAATAGCAGTGGGTATTAATAGCTTATAGTAATTTACTATTCTGTTGAATCATAAGACTTTATATTATTTCTCAAAATACCTCAAAAAGCTGGTTGATACGTAGTTTAATTGGCCGGTAAAATAAAAGCTCACTGGCCCAAAACTCACCAATAAAATATTATCATGACAGCCCCAATTTATCTAATGCTTCCGTCTCTTAAAACGAGGGTTAAGACAGCTGCAGCTTATTCAGAACGCTGCTGCTCGGGTTCTAACTAACACCAGGAAGTACAACCACATCAGTCCAGTTTTAAAATCTCTGCACTGGCTTCCTGTTGCTCAGAGAATAGACTTTAAAACAGCACTGCTGGTTTACAAGTCTCTAAATGGTTTAGCACCAGAATATATTTCTGAAATGCTAGTTGCTAATGAACCTCCTCAGACTCTGAGAACATCTGAGACAGGCCTTCTGCTCGTGCCCAGAGTTAGAACTAAACCTAGTGAAGCAGCGTTTAAGTTTCATGCAGCAAAAATCTGGAACAACCTCAATTCTAACAATGCTGAAGTGGAGGTTTAAAAACCTTACTCTTTAGCTGCGCCTACATTACAACTTAAAGTGTTTTTTTATCTGTACCCTTCTTTTAAAATGTTTTACTTTTTCTTATGTTTCTTAATCTAAATCTTGTAAATTGTATTTTATTCCTATAAAGCAGTTTGAGTAACCCAGTGTATGAATTGTTATACATAAATAAGAATTGCCTTGCCTTGCCTTGAACTGGAACTATTGTCAGCATTTTCTTTCTGCACACTATTGTACTCTTTTTACCATCTGGCAAAATCTGGCATTGTAGGGCTGACTATTACATCAGCTGTTAAAAAAACAAAAAAACATACCCATTTCCCCTGTTCATATAAAACAATGTGTCTCTGCATCTATAATAGCTCTTCAAATGCTCAAAAAACAGGCATGAAAACGGGTCAGGGGTGAAAAAGGTGAGAAAGATATTACCCCTCTAGGGGGGTCCGGGGGCATGCTCCCCTGGAAGAAAAAATTAAATATTCCCTATTTTAAAGCATCAATCTGATGCATTTAGAGATGCATTTTTTGCCAACCTGGGGAGAGGCATTAAAACATAACTTCATCCATGACTTAAAAATATTATGGCCTTCTTACTAAGTATTATGCAAGCCATTTCATGCCAGCCTGTCACTGGGTCTAAAATGTCCAGTATATATGAGGCACAATGTGGTATAAGGGCAACACAAATGGCTGAATGCATAAACCCCACAAGAGATGGTAGACATGCTATAGCTTAACTTGTCTTCTCTTCCATCATGATTGGAACAATGACAGACAATACAATGTTACGCAATTCAGATTTTAACACATTTTATTGGCAAAGATAACAATTTACATTATAGTTCGTACGTAATACTCTTAGAAGCAGATCTCATTTTTTCTTCTTTGCCTGGACCACCAGTGTCTCCATGGCCGCTTTGCTGTTTTGCCAAATGTCTCAGCCTTGCCTTTTTCTCCTCTTCAGCAGTCTGTTTCTTGACACTTCACTTTACCTTCAGCCTTGTCAGTCCCCTCACCATAAAATCATCAACAGTACACGTCCTGGAAAAACGAGTTGTAGATATTTAAGAAAAAAGCACTAACATTAACAGTGTTTCTTTTTTGTGATTTACCGTCAGCTATAAAAGCTAGCAGGTAACTTTAGTAACAATATCATGCTAATGTTAGACTTACGTTAACGGTAGCGTTAGCTAACATTAAGAATTTGCCACGGAGCTTTACGTTAGCTGGCTAACGCTATGCTATCTCCTGCTGTGTTTAATGACTCAATTCATCAAGTTGGAGCTAACGTTAGCTAGCTTATGTCAACAGAGCTCCTAGGTAACTAACAGATATACCAGAAAATATTAAAAGAAACCATCACTCACCAAATTCAGTCAGGTAAAAGCTCAGAGGACAGATGTGCTTCTTCAGCTTCTGATAGTGGTCCGCACTCCTTGGTGTGCACGCTCTGGTAAGCACGAACCTGGCTGGCACGCGCGAATGCAATCTGCTTGTAAACCAATCAGGTAATGGTACTCCCCTACCTTCCCAGAGAAACAAACTGGTGAAGCAAGGCCATTCGCGCTATTTCCATGCACTCGCAGTCCCTTCTGGCACGCGCACCTGTTCTCCGGTACTACTCCTACCCCCCCTACCCCCCGAAACATTTTCTCATCGAATCTATACGATTCACGTAGGTCACCTATTTTGGTTTCAAAACGGCAAATTTCGCCGAAAGGTGAGCGATTTTCATGTCTGAAAAAAGGAGTGTGTGTATGGAATTGCAAAATGCACTTAAACCACCAGATGTTGCCAGAAAATGCCAAAAACAACACGACCCATTTCTAAATTTCTTTAAATTGTGGATATAATAAAAAAAAATAATTCACCTTCTCTTTCAGCATGCTCAGCTTTTGTGTCAAATCAGCAACTTCCGTCTTTAGCTCACAGCATTGTTTCTCAAAGGTACTGCATTTCTTGAAAACGTCCTCAAGCTAAAAACAGACGAACCAACAAATGATTTACAAATATGTACACGTAAACAAATATGTACACGTAAACTTTGGAGCTACACGTAAACTTGTAGCTCCAAAAAAAACCAAAATAAAATAAAAAACCTCTTACCGTGTGCTCAGTCTGGAAGAGCTTGTCAGACAACTCTTTGTACTCCATTTCCTTTTCCCTCAAAGATTCCCGAAGGTTACTAATAATCTCAAGTTTCTCCGATGTCTTGGCTAATGTGTTCTCCTTTTCAATGAGAGAACTTTCTAGGCACTCTTGTGTGTCACTCAACCTAAAAAACAAGAACAAAATAACAAACAAACAAAAAAAAAAAGTGTACAAAATAGATATTGTTAAATTTGAATAAAATATATTTTTCAGAATGTGGTATCTTAGATAAGACCTTACCCTTTGAGTTGTTCATTTAAACTACTAACAAGTAGCTGATGCTTCTCTGCCTCTCTGCTCTGCTGACTCCGGACACTGGCCAACTGACTTTGTAGCTTTTCTGTTTCATTCTGTAGCAGCCAAAACAAAGATGAATACAAATATTACACTTTTAACACATTAATCAGAGAAAAAACACTCAGGACAGTGAATTTATTTATTCATGTCATATTCAGGGTTCCCACTCTTAATTGGTTTTGCAGGACATTTTCTTGACAGTTCCCTTTTTTTTTTTTTTTTTTTTATTTACATCCACAAGACTTCAAATTTCCTAATTGATTATATAAAGCCAGCTCAGTTTAAAACAAAGGCCCAATTCCAAATATACACCATACACTAAGCCTTTCAGGATAAAATATTTTGATGTTATTGAGTAGACCGTCTTCTTCAGTTTTTTTTTTGGTACTTTGCAGTTTTCAAATTTAACTTTAATAAACTTCTGGCCAACTCTATAAAAAATACATTTAAAAGGCAAATCAGTCTTCATTTAACATTTCATTCAATTGTATGCTCACCCTACCTCACTCGGAGAGCACACAAGCTTGACATCAATGGTTGGTGGCTTTCCTGCTGCTTGTGACTTTAAGAATATAAAATTGTGGCAGGGCTCCAGACTAACTATTTTCATTACAACCCCAGGACTGCCCCGAAAGCCAGTTCCAACTGTGCCCATATTTATTTAAAATATAGGCTAATGTAGTGAATATTAACAGTTTACTTTACATTCCCAATAAATCTGCCTTTGATGGATTAAGACCTGGTTAATTATTTTGTGTTTATTAATTAGTTGTTATTAATTTTAGTTGAGACTGAAAACCTTATTAGTTCAAACCCAATAATAAACACTGGTCTCATAAGTTTCCCTTAAACAGTAGAACTTCCTCAAAACAACTTATTTATTCAACTCTTACTATTTTATACATTTTTGCCTATTATTTGTTAATGATAGAAAAAATGCATTAACAGTAATAATTAAAGTAAAGACCAGAAGTACTTCACAAAAGGACCGTATTTGGTCCGCGGACCATAAGTTGTGGATGCAGCAGAGACACAGAAGGCTGCACATGATCCAGAACATTTTTACATGTCTCTGACAAGGGTCTCAAACAGATGAACACTTAGTTAAAGACGGGTCTGACTGTGTTATGAAATAGTAACTAATGGCTCAGAGATGGTTGAGACTCGGGAACGACAGCCTCCATTTAAAGTTTAGCCTCTTTGCTAACAAAGCTCACTGCTCACATTCTCTCTGTTCTCCACAGGTAACCAGACATTTAAGTGAATTTAAGTCCATTTGGGGGAGAGTAAAGCCCAGACTCAGACAGGCCTGTTTTGCTGTAGCCTCTAAGATCCTGAGGAGCCTCTTTAACACTAAACTGCAAAAAGTAAAGGGGTACAATACTTTCCTGGACATCTGAACAAATGATCCATTCCAGATCATATTTATTATCATTTCTATTTCTAGTGGAGAACTACTGTAAATTGTCAGGTTTTCCAGGACGAGTGGGAACCCTGACATTTGTACAATAACCATAAACGGTGAATCTGTGCCAAAACATCCATGCGACTTGATTAATCTTTATTCCAGTGTAAATTCAACAAGCACAGCACACCGTTAGCCAGCACCGCCAGAGGTGTTTTCTAGCGCACACAAACAAACCTGAGAGACCCGACATGGCTGCTCATCTTCATCTACATCAAACGTCACCTGTGTTAGAAGGCTTTGTTACACAACCCTAGTCCTCCCATATCAGAAAGACATGCATTTCATTCAATGTGGATTTTTAGTTATTAGAAAGCAAGTAAAGCCTAAGCCCTAAAACAGCCAATTTGCATCATCAGAGTTTATACTGAAGTCCAGTCAACCAACTGCTTCATCTGCCATCTTTCTCTACTGACACTTTAAGCACAACGAGGCATCCAGTGTAACTAAGTGACAGTGACATGTTGGCTGGGTTAGTTATTGTTTTGTTGACCATTTTTAATTTAAAACTTAATGTATAATAAAGACTCAAAATAAAATATAAAACTCTGAGCCAGCGTGGTATGTGATGAGTGGTAGTGACTGTACTTCAGTGTAGCACTGCACAGAAATGACAACAGGCTTGTTAAACCCTGGTGGTGTCCTGTGTAAAGATGGTACCTGTAAGGTTTCAATTCGAGCTTGTAGCTGTAGCCGATCTTCCAAGTCCTGGCAGCGCTCCTCCAGGCTTAGTATCTGCTCCTGCAACTGGTTTCTCTCCAGCTCCAGTTCCTCCACAACGGACCTCAAACCATCTGGGATAACCAAGAAGTACAAGTTAAGTAGGTTTTTTTTATACAAACACAGGTATAGAGGAGTTAATCAAACAACCTGAATGTTATTACTACTGCATATCCCTGGACATTAAAGAATCTCTGAGAAAAAACAGGAGGAGTTATGTGGGGAACTAAGGAGCCATTTTCATGGCTGGTAGTGTTAAAAAAAACAATCAGTGTTCATTTGGAGAACACTCTAGTATGTCTTCCAGGCCGACAGCCAGAGCTGTAAACCCTGCCGTTACAAATGCTCTAAAAATAGTGCTAATAAACTCTGAAGTCTCAGTATAACTTTATACATTTACTCCTAACAATACATGGATTGTCTCATTTTGGGATAAACTTGTGTAAATGACGTTAACAGGACCCTTGCTCTTTTATTTATTAGCAATAATCAAAAATGTGGACAATATACGCCTGTTCTATATCAGACAGCAAAGAATGTCTCACATAAACAGGACTCACACATCTCTGTTTGATCTCTGTTGATTTCCATCAAATTTAGCTTTCACATATCTGTCATATTTGTCGGAAAAAAGTTTTGTTTTCTTGTAATCCTGAACAAATATTTCTTACATAATATTAGTCTCTGAAGCAGCAACAGCTGAAGTTGCTTTATGTTTGCAATATGATCAGGAAGGAAAATTTGGTAATTCTAGGCCAATTCGTCTAAGCCAGTAACATTCAAACACTCCATATTTACATACATTTAATGTCACCTTGGACTTCAAGCCCATAAGACATAATGAGCAGAAATACAGAAAAAGGACCAACTCATGCAAACGATAAAAAAAACTTACCACAGATGAAAGCATCTTGTACCAATTATGTTTCACTCGAGCGCATTCAGTGGAATAATCCCATCAAACACTAGCCAGCTTACCAGCATGCACCACATGTTTCAACACAAAACTCAAAAAAACTCCAAACCAAATAAATCACAAATTAATTTTATGCACGCATATATTGCAATTGGAGTTAGTTTAGTTTGACTTATTCTGTCTTAATAATATTGACTGAATGGTGCAAATCTTGTATCTCTACATTTTACATTTACAAATTGGTCACCCTTTATGTCTATGAATTGGTTTTACGATCACTGAGTACATGTTCCTATTTTGGAAATTGAAGATTTTAACCACTCAGGAGCAATAAAGAAATGTTTATTTACAAAACAAAAATAAAGCCAAAGTAGGCAAACTCCATAAAATGTAGTAAGCAAGCCTTGCTTATGAAAAAGTTGCTGCGTGTTAGACAAAAAACCCCAACAGACATCCACTCATTAAAAAATGTGTGTGCCATGGTTAAAAAAAAAAAAAAAAACAGATCCCAACCAAAGATGAATGAAGTTTCCCAAATGTCTGTGAAGACCGTGTGCATGCCAGAGTAAACTGTCTAGGCAGGCTCACACCTGTATCGGGAGAACTGTACTCGGGCCACCAACCTCCCATGTTCTCTCCCTCCATCTGGATGGTGCTTTCCAAGGGGCTGCGAGGCTCCTGGAATGGGGTGTGACTGTCGAACTCAAAGTCCTCCTGTTGCAGGGAAAAAACATCAAAACAAGTTGATAATTTGAGTCATGTGACCAATGGAGTAATTGAATAAAGTTTTGTCCTAGATTTTTATACTACTGGAATTCAAGAAATGGGCTACTTTGTCTTTTTATTTATAAGGAAAGGCCTCAACACATTTTTAGATTTTTTTTATGTATAATATATATATATATATATATATATATATATATATATATATATATATATATATATACACACACACACACACACACACACACATATATATACATATGTATGTATATATAGCAGCACAATATTATAAGGATTATGCAATAGTTAGTTATTGTAATGTTGATGTAATACTTAAAAATGTTTTTAACTCATTAGGTTTGAAAATGGATTACAAATATTCAGTGTTAATTTTTATAATGTCTGGAATATAAAATTCATAAGCATAATTACAGTTCAAGCTTTCTTTGGGTTGATGAATATGGTGCATGTTGAGATGATTATCAGTTTGATTCTGAGCAACTCTCATTAAAAAGTGGAGTGTATAATTTTGGTATTATGAGTACCATCTGGTGGCAAAAGAGCAAATTGCCCCTTTAGAGCATGGGAGCATTTATGGAAGCCCTGCAGGGACGTGCTGTTGTCTAAGGACAAACCCACTGGAAATAAGTCTGATTTCACTTCAAGAAAAATTTCACAAAATCCATGTAATTCTCTTCCAGAAGTTCTGAGGTTTTCCTCGCAGGGCAGTTGTTGAAACCAGAAGTAATGGAACTAAAATTGCTCTTTCAAACAGGCTTGGTGAAGCTTTTATTTCAAAATTTAAAAAAATGTGTAGTAGTGTAAGCATGTCCACTTACCTGAAGGCTTCTCTCAGCCGGTGGTCCCAGCTTCTTGGTTCTGTGTGGACCAAGACCCCGAGTCTGAGCCAATTCCTCCTCCAACTCCTGCTGGCGACTGGCCAAAGCTGGATCGGAGCAGCCAGGAAAGAACCAATCATCCTCAATCAGTTTTGTGCCACAGGTAAAGGGGAGTATGGGTTGGACTGATGTGATGGAGTCATTTATAAATGACAGTGGGTGGAAATTTGGAAGAATTTGGTGACAGGATAGTTTAAGTGGAAAAATAAGAGGAAAGATAATGGCTCATAAAGAGATGTTTGGAAAAATGAGGGGCTGGAAATATTTTATAAACTGGAACAATTAATCAACAGTAAAGAAGGATAGTATTAAAGACATGTTGAATGAGAAGACGGCATCTATGCAATTCTGTGTTGATACATCACAAAAGCAGTGTAAAGGCAAAAGCAATGCAAATCTACTTTATACAGCGGTGAACAGAGATACATTCAAATGAGACAGGATCAAGTAAGAAGTGGCTTTTCATAATAGATTCACAGATCAACCGTTTAGCAGGGTGCTAGCAAGCCGGTGCTGGATTGGTTAAACGATAATAAAAAACAATAATAATGATGTTCCCATCTGTTTTGTGATGACAGGATGGTTTTATGTTCAGGTAAAAGGAAGGTAGCTCAGCGTCAAGGTGAGCACTGAGCAGAAAAAAGAAGGTCAGAAAGTCAATGTGGTCAATGGTTGCGAGAAAAAATAACCTTCATTAACAATAACTAATTATTTAGCAGCTCAACAGTCTAAAGAGATAAATGTAAAAAAAAATGATAACATATTTTTGGCTTTAGGACAAAATTTTGATATTTATTAATTTAGATATGGAATAATGGGGAGAAAAGTGATGACACAGAGCAAATAGGCCTGAGTAAAATAAAACCCAGGCCGTTTGCCGTTATTAGTCATCAAGGGGTTTGTATTGACCAATCTAAGCCCGCCTTCAAACGGCATGAGCCAATTGGATTCCTAACCACTTTATAAACTTAGTGTTAGAACAAGTGAGCATAGAACAAGCTATAGAAAAGCATAACAAATTGTACATTTTCTAAAGGTTTTGTGTCTTTAAGTTCATAATGGTGCATTTCTTTATGCTGCTTTAGCATGTGCTAATGCAATCAGGTAGCAATCAGTTACCTAGCAAGCGCATCTTCCTTTTAATTTATGCACATTACCGGTCTAAGAGCTGCTGTACAAACAAATTTCCCATTTGCAGAATCAATAAAGTCCTATCTTATGATAGGACTTTATTCTTTGATGAGGAAGCACAGGTCTTAAACCTTTTGTATGTAACTCTGACGCCCCATGTGGTGTTATTTGTTGTTTTGTACAAGTCCAGCAGAACATAGTCCTAATCTTCCAGTTTGTAGCCTTTAGCTGCTGTTGCATATCGAGCCACATGGTAATGCTCATAACCTACTTGCTTACAGCACATGCATGTACTTAGTCACCATTTTCACAGAATGTCATTTTTGGTAGCTAATGCCTTTTCGTCTATTGAAAATAAATTGTGGTTAACTTCTGATGCTAAAATGTGCACACAGCTAATGTTGCTCACAAATTTGCCTAAACAAACACAAGGAGGGCAGAGCTTACTGAAAATTTAAATAGAATAAATAATGCCAGAGTAAATAAATTTAATCAAACATAACAGGCTAACCAATATAATAATTGGATTGACCATGACCACAAAAGACAGCAAAGTCTAGCAATGAATATGAAAAGAACAAATATTATTAGAAATAATAAAAATTTATCTTTAATAAAAGTCTTTAGAAAGAAAGAATTTATCCATTGTTAAAAGAAATAAGACTTTGTTAGAGAGCAGCGTAAGCAGCGATTAATGGTGATGATGTTGGACTTGTAGGCTGACATTGATTTATGTGTATAATAATGAATAAATGACCTTGTAAAAATCTATAAAACATATTTACATATATATATACATATACATATATATATATATACATATACACATATACATATACATACATATATATATATATACACATATACATATACATACATATATATATATATATATATACATATATATATATATATATATATATATATATATATATATATATATATATATATATATATATATATATATATATATATATATATATATATATATATATATATATATATATATATATATATATATATATATATATATATATATATATATATACATATATATATACACATATAGATCTCCTTAATAAATGTATTGTAGGGCTGCAGACTTTTTTGAAAAAAACATCCAATATGGGATTAACCATTTGAAGTATTGAGATAATAATATGATCCATATGGAAATATTAAAATGATACCGTTTTTAAATAAATAGAAATACAATGCTCCAGACTAACTTCCACCAGCTGAATTAATAGGACATTCTTTATGTAGACGCACCACATTTTGATTCCTGTTTGGACAGTTATTTTGACAGGAAAAGAATAAATGAACCATAACTTTATTTTACTATACAAGCTTTGCTATACAGATAATAATAATAATAATAATAATAATAATAATAAATTATTATATATTGTGCAGCCCTACATTTCATTATTATTTATATTTTAGTATCCAGCTTTAGCATAATTAGACAAGAAAAATAAAGTCCCAAATCTTTAAAAGGGGGTTTTAAATCAATTTTAAACAGGTTATTATAAGCTTTACAATTATGTAGTATAAAATAATAAGCTCTTAGTACATTAGCGCAGACGTTGGTGAATGGTTACTTGTTCAGAATGAAATTCTATTTTTTTTTTTTTTTTAACAGTATTTTACAGCATTTACAATGTCACCAAAGCCAATGAGGTAAGAGCCTATTAATTATTATCAACCTTATAATAACCAGTTTACAAGCCATTTCCAAACCATTTAACCATCATCCCACACTTTCACAGGGTTAGTACTAAACAAACAAAAATTTGAACTTTATCAATGATTAAACTGTAACAAAAGAATAACAAGAAAAAAGAGAATAGGTGAAGAAAGGTAAAACAAAATGGTGGATTCTTAGTGCAGACTGTTACTGCACTGGCAGCAGTTTACTCCACAGAAAACCCCTCAGAAAAACTGGAGTCAGTGCAGTAGACGAGTACCACATGACAGGTTTGGTTCTGGAGATTAAGCCTGCATGCACAAAACTGATGGGAAACTGTTCTGTGAGGCTGCTCCCATCCCCGCAGCAGGGGCCGGAGGGGGAGTGGGGCCGAGGGGGCCACAAGATGGGACGGGGTCGGCAACAGTGCTCCCCAGTTACAGTGGCAGAACAGTGCGGAAATGGGAAAGAAGCAAAACAAAAGGGACAAAGGAATGAGCAATAAGATAGTTGACATAATGTGATGGTTTGAAATAAACTCGTACAAAGCTATCTTGAGGGGAAAAAAATATAGCAATTATTTTCAAAATATTTCAGTAAAAGGTGAGCCAAGACATTGACTTCAAGGCATGATATCCAACCCTGGTCAAACCAAACTTGTGCTCAAATCCAAGATTTGTCTGGCTTATGAATCAATTTTAACCACTGTTCAAATATAGTTGAATTGTCCTTTCTTCTACATTAGCCGTGATTGGTTGAGAGCTACACAAAGAGATTAAACTTAAGAGTTGGATTACACTGAAACTCTACTTTGGACCATCCAAGTGGTATAAAAGAAAATTCCATTTTGCTTTTTCATTAAAAAAAAAAAAAAAAAAAAATTGCCCTTATTTGCTGAAGTCAAAGAGTTTTCCATGTACACAAAAGCCCCATTTCTCTCAAATATTGTTCACAAATCTGTCCAAACTTGTGTTAGTGAGCACTTCTATGCATAATAATAAGATAATATAACTTAAGATAATCCATCCACCTCACAGCTATGGCATATGTGAGGTGTTGCTGATTAGAGAGCAGGATAATTGCACAGGTGTGCTTAAGGCTGGCCACAATAAAAGGCAACTCTAAAATGTACAGTTTCACTGTACTGGGAGGGTGCCAGTCAGTATCTGGTGTGACCACCATTTGCCTCACATCTCCTGATGTGAGGCATAGAGCTGATCAGGTTGTTGATTGTGGCCTGTGCAATGTTGAGCCACATCTCTTCAATGACTGTCAGGAACTGGAGCACGCTGTCGTATACACTGATCCAGAGCATCCCAAACATGCTCAATGGGTGACATGTCCATGCCACGCAACTACTGGGATGTTTTCAGCTTCCAGGAATTGTGTACAGATCCTTGCAACATGCAACATTAGCATTCTGCAACATGAGGTGACAATCATGGATGAATGGCACAACAATGGGCCTCAGGAAATTGTCATGGTATCTCTGCATTAAAAATGGAATCATTATTGTGGCCAGCCTAAGGCACACCTGTGCAATATGGTCTCTAAAGGCCTGTTCACACCGGGACGAATTTCGCCGACGAATTTCGCCGACGTTTAACGCCTCGCAACTAAACAATGGGCGCCGATGTGAGCGTTCACACCGGAAAACGCCACGCCGTAAAGCGCCAGTTTTTAAGAACGTCGCGGGTTCGTTTTTGGTTTGACGCGGCGTCAAAAACTATACGACCAATGAGATTGGCACTTTTGCTCACGTGTCTGGAGCTTCTGAAGTTACAGTAAAACACAACTTGGGGGCGCTCAAACACAAAATTGTCTTGCCGAGTGCACATACGCAACGGCGAAGAAGATACACACCAAGTAGCGTCTACACTTCCGGGAAGAAATAAGACGACGAAAGACCTCTAACGTATAGTCTTCGGTGAAATTAAAAATGTATCAACTGTTGCATGATGCTGAGTTTGGCCAGGCCTCTTTCTTTCCACAGCCGTACCATCAGGTCAC